>OZ010673.1:62628591-62701091 GCA_963932185.1 Troglohyphantes excavatus | reverse complement strand
ACCAAAAAAACAAAACCCTTTTCCCCTACATTACCAAAAGAACCTACATCAGTGCCATCTCGGTCCATTGATTAAATCGCCGCCGGCATAAATCAAAGATCGACAGAATGATTATTTCAATGCACTAATTGATGGCCTGGCCGTAGCATTTAAGTCCGACTTCGAAACATGGACAAGTATCATTTAGCAGACACTGAAAACAGTGATTCCGTTCGTCAATGTGTGTGGCGAAATGGATTCACGGTGGCCCCTTTTAGCAAGTAAAGTCATTAATACAATGCGAAAAAAGAAATCATGTGGTTTTGGCGCATAGGAGTAAATTGATTAATTGGTTTTATCTGAGCGTTTATGCATGGTTACAGTGGTATTAAGATATTTAGGTCGATTCGTAATATTACTAAATTATATTTAATGTTTGTTAGGGGGAGGGGGGGAGATCAACCCTTTCTTTATGTTCGTGGTAGGTGGTTTGTGATATTAACTTTTTTTTATAGGAATGTGATTTGTCCCTAGAGGTCTAGGGCGCCAAGAAGTATGTTATTAATGTTTAATGTGATTAATAATCTTGGGATGTATGTGTGACTTTGAATATTGATTTGTCCTAAGTTAGTTTGCCTTTGGTGTGGTCTCTTATTGATAATTTTTCATATTTGATTATATAAAATGTATAATTATATTTTAGTTAAAATTTAGTGAGTGTACTATTCATCTGAGATTTTTTTCGTGTATATTTTAGAATTTAAATTTTCGGAACGTGTGCGTTAACTATTTATATGTACGTATACATAGGTACTAACGAAATCTGACCATTCCAAATTAGAACATAAAGTTCTGTTCTTTTGCATTATTTTTATGGTAGCTTCCCACTTTGAACCTGTTGCGTTACTAATGCAGCTTAGTTTGACCGGTAGCGAAACGCTTTAACCCTTTGCACTCCAAGAACACTTTGTGATTTGTGTTCTTTTTATGGAACAGTTATTCCTCTTTACGTTCTTTTCCACATATTTTTTTTATACTCAAAAAGGGAAAAAAATCCTGATCTGTTTTGTATTTGCAAGAGAACAAGTTGAAAAAAAGATTGATGTTCTAAACACACGATCTTGCTGTTCTCGTTTATTTTAAAGAATAGGGTAGTAAAAATTCAATTTTCTTACTTCCCATTCTTTTGGCTCACATTTTAACATAACTTCTGCTTATTACTTCTTCACGTCGCCCTGGTAGGTTAACAAATTAGGCTCTGGGCAGCGGTGCCTGCAGATGTGAGTTCGATTCCCGGTAAGTCATGGTTGTAATTATCGATAGTTATTGAAAGTGATTTATGGAGGCAGCCTATGTAGGCTAGTATCTGCTATTTTTATTCACTTTCATCCATTGTAATCACTTTTAAGTACATGTCTTTTTCAAAACTGAAACTTATGCTTTCGGAGCGATGATAAACATCGAATGTGTTAAAAAATAAGTCAAATGTATTTATTTTTTAATACATATTTTTTCCCGAAAACAATGACGAAATTTTCTTATAATAAGCACATTAAAATATTAAATTTAAAAAAAAATAACCGCGTTAATCCATATAACTGTTTACATCACCGCCCTATATATTTATTTCAAAGTCTCACTATTTATTATTATTCCTCAGTTTATTCGTAAATATGATCATCTCAATCCTGTTGACGTATCTGTTTTTCTTAAATTTTAACACTGAAAAATACGCTCGTACTCTCGTAGTAAGTGACATTTCTATTACAGTTCTCCTGAGGAGTCTGACTTTCAACTGAAGAAAACATTTTCTGTTTTGTATTGAACCGGTCTGTTAGCTGTTGCCTTGTGTCTCCCTGTAATCAGCTGTTGTTTTTTGCTCCCCCCCCCCCCCTATAGAGGCAAATACCGGTTCCAGAGAAATCTTACTTCCACACGGGCGGGTTGGTGCTCCTATGGAAGTGTTGTGTCTAAAAACAGTTCCGAGAGAGAGATGAGATCGTTTAAAGTTTACAAGTTGTCTTGGCCGTAATGGTTAAGTGGAATTACATTCAGCTCATTATTGGAAGACCCCCACCACTTTCTCGAATGATTAATCTAGCAGTCTAGTAATGAAAAATATAGTTTGATTTTGGTTTATATACGTTTTCCATCTGCCTATTTCTGTCCTCGTATTGAGATTTATCACAGCCACATACACATTCATACTTGCACCTCGTTATTTTAGTTGGTTTGGTTAATTAACGTCGCACTAGAGCTGAACAGTGGGTTATTGGGGACGGTTGGTGGTCTTTCTCGAAGGAAAGACCCGAGAACACATACACAGTCACACACACATTCATTCATACCTGCACCTCGTTATTTTAGAACCATGGTCAGACGACGAGGACACACATGACCTGGCACCCAAATCTTTCAACAGACGTCGGGACTTAAGACCCCGATCATATTTATCGTGCACCAGTCCCGTATACACGCCGTTCATTTTTGCGGATGTTCTGGACGACTTTTCTAGTATTTTTGTAGCGAAGCTGGCAACCCTCCGATCACATGATCACTACTTTTTTACTTTTCTTTTGTCAAGTCCATCGCGCGGATTCGAACCACCAATCCTCGGATTAGTAGCTGAACGCCTTAACCGCTCGGCCACGGAGGCTCCTCGTTATTTTAGAACCAAAAGGTCAGATGACGAGGAAACACCTGAGCAGGCACCCCACGCCTTCATTGTTAGATAATTGCGACTTATACCAGCTAGCATCTTATGGATAAAACCAGCTTCGATTAATTGAAACCTTCCTCAGAAATAAATGGGCTTAAGACTACAAAACTCCATTAAACGATTTCGTTTAGCTTTCTGTCTAGATATACTAGTGACTACGATGAGGCCGCTTCAGCGCCCTCTTGTGAGAAAGTCAGGTGGTAAAAGTGCCTATCTCAAAAACTATATAAAATACATGACAATAGTAAATTAGTAATTTATAGAGCAGCATTGATTTTCCTAAAAAAACATACCTTGCGTACAGGAATGTTATGAATAGAACGCGTGCAACTCTCGTTTGTTTGTTCTCGTTTGACTGTTACGTTACGAAATGTCACAAGGAAAGAGATAACATTGTCTCGGTAGGTATAAAAAAAAGTTCTTGAGATGTAATTCGAACCCAACAGTTTGCACCTTAGCAAGTGGCCAGGTTTCCATATATGTTTGCATATAAAATAAAAATGAATAAAGCAAATACAAATTATAGAATTTTGAAAACTTATAAAAATTACTTCGTTTGTACTTTAAACATTTCTACTTTTATGAATTGTACCTACTAATCATGTTATATTCCTTTTAAGAATTTTTTAATATGAGCTCATTTCTCATCTCCCTGCCATACTCAATCCATTTAATTTAATATTAACATCAATAGTTTAATTCATACTTCACTAAAGTTATCCTATTTACTAGAGTAAATTCGATAAAGGTATAAAACAATTTATGTCGAAACACCATAAGGTTAATTTTGATTCCCAATAGAATACAAACAAATAAACGAGCTTTGTACGCGTTCTATTTATAGTATTTATGTATGCAAGATATATTTTCTGACTATATCGATGCTCCTTTACAATATTTTACATGACTATTTCCATGTATCTCGTATAATTTTTTAAATAGGCACGCTAACTCCCGACTTTAACGCAAGGGGACGCTGAATGTGGTGGTCACTATAAATTGTTAATAGGATAACATGACCTTGGCGGTTATTTTATATAATGTTTCCAATAATCGGTTAACATGAAATCTATCTCGAAATCAAACTCATTGGACACTTTTTTTCAACTTAAACACATTCTTTTTTTTTTATATAATACATTGCATTTATTGAATCGGAATATTCATGAATATCGCGTAACTCAGTAAGTTGTCGATAAGTAATTACCACATACGAGAGTCAATGTTGTTTTTTCCAACGTATAAGTGTTAATAATGACACCATTTACTTCCAACCCTCTATTTTGACACCAGGTTGCCTTCTTCAAAGGAAACCCGTGAAAAAAAACACTCAATTGCATTCCTTTTGGCAGGCCCCAATTATCGCAATTTTCTGTAATCCAAATAAATCAGACCCTTATAGACATAGCTGCCTTATAGTTATCTACCCGACTCCTGCTTGAGTACGCACTGGTCTTTTATAATTTCCCAAATGACATAAAATGTCCGTTTTCTAGCTTTATATACTTAACTTATAAGACGTGGAAAGAGATACAGATCTTATATATATACATTTGTAAGAATGTATTTAGATGTTAAAAAAATGGATCGGAATATGTTATTTGAAGGATTGATTGGAAAATAATTGGGTTTTAAAAAAGTGTTAGTCTGCCAAATGTTTCTGATATTCGATCTTATAACTGATACTTTTGCTGCCGAATTGTATTTCTTAAATACACAATGTTGATTAAGATTTGAATATGTCTTGAGAGTATGTAGCTTGAATGTATGTCTTGTGTCTACGATAATGTGAAATAAATTATCTTGTTTATAGTTACATCATGTTTTGAATATGTCTTGAGAGTATGTAGCTTGAATGTATGTCTTGTGTCTACGATATTGTGAAATAAATGATCTTGTTTACAATTACATCATGTTTTGAATATGTCTTGAGAGTATGTAGCTTGAATGTATGTCTTGTGTCTACGATAATGTGAAATAAATTATCTTGTTTATAGTTACATCATGTTTTGAATATGTTTTGAGAGTATATAGCTTGAATGTATGTCTTGTGTCTACAATATTGTGAAATAAATTATCTTGTTTACAATTACATCATTTTTTGAATATGTCTTTAGAGTATGTAGCTTGAATGTATGTCTTGTGTCTACGATAATGTGAAACAAATTTACTTGTTTACAATTACATCATGTTTTGAATATGTCTTGAGAGTATGTAGTTTGAATGTATGTCTTGTGTCTACGATAATGTGAAATAAATGATCTTGTTTTCAATTGCATTATGTTTTGAATATGTCATGAGAGTTTATAGCTTGAATGTATGCCTTGTGTCTACGATATTGTGAAATAAATAATCTTGTTTTGAATTACATTATGTTTTGAATATGTCTTGAGAATATATAGCTTGAATGTATGTCTTGCATCTACGATATTGTGAAATAAATTATTTTGTTTTTAATTACATTATGTTTTAAATATTGTATTGAATGAACTGTCATTTTTAGTCGATTTTAATTGTATTTTTTTCAAATGTGAGCTTTCAGCAGTTTTAGAGTTTTGTAGAAATTATTTGGTGGTAAAATAATGAATCATAACCTTTATGAAGTACATGTTATGGCTCTAAAATATTGCAGAAATTTCATCTCTGTAAGTATTTTAATTAATTTATAAATATTTCTGTGAATATTAAGATACCTTAAATATAAAATTTTCCACAAATAAACGACCTGAATGCACAGGCAGTTAAAAATATTAAATACAAAAATTAAAAAAAAAAAGTTTTCACGTATTTTATATATTTTAAAATTATTTATTTTATTTTTACATTTAAAAAAAATATTTATTTTTAAATGTTTGTTTATTTTTTTTTTATTTTAATGTAAAAGTATTTAGTAATTAAAAAAAGATATTTTCAGAATTCAACACGATATTACAATATTTCAATATTCATAACATCAAGTATAAGTATCACAAAATTAAGTAACAAAAAATAAATTGTTTAGATAGGTTAACATCACACGAGAGCTCCAAAACGGGCTAGTGGCTAACAGTGCCGTTACACAAAAAATAATTATGGGGGGCTGAAACAAGACATTTCCCAACTTAACGATTCTAAATTCTCAACTCAACTATTCGAAATTCCCAACTCAACCGTGCTGAAAATTCCCAGTTCCAACTTACCGACATTTATTTAAATCTTTTTTTATATATATTTTAGGTATTATTAAACAGTTCTCTTACAAGCATTGATTTGTTGCACCCATATTCAAATTCAGTAAACGTTCTGAGGTCTAATTTAAATGTAATCCTACAAGTTGGGCAATTTCTAATCTTCCTCAAGCTTTCATTTGTTAATAATATTAATTTTCTTCAGGCATAAATTTTCTCAACTCGGGGTTTTTAGAAGTTGAAATTCCCAACTTTCAGGGTTTCCAGATTATTAGGAGGGGCAGTGCCGTTACACAAAAAATATTTGGGGGGGGGGGGGGGGGGGTTAAACAAAGAAATTTCCCAACTTAACGATTCGAAATTTTCAACTCGACTCTTCGAAATGCCCAACTCAACAGTGCTGAAAATTTTCAGTTCCAACTTATCTCCATTTTTTAAAAAATCTTTTTTTATATATATATTTTAGGTAATATTAAACATTTCTCTTACAAGCATTGATTTGTTGCACCCATATTCAAATGCAGTGTCCATTCTCAGGTATAATTTAAATGTAATCTTACAAGTTGGGCGATTTCTAATCTTCCCAAGTTTTCATTTGTTAATAATATTAATTTTCTTCAAACATAAATTTTCTCAACTCGGGGTTTTTAGAAGTTGAAATTCCCAACATTCAGTGTGTCCAACCCCCCCCCCCCCCCCCCCCAACGGTGCGACGGGCCTGATGGCTAAACCCTACAGATCCATACCGTTAAATTCCCCACTACACCCCCCAAACTACACAAAACTCAAAACCATCCCCAAATTGAAAAAAAACCACGCTTGTCTCAGGCGTTATGGTCTACACTTTTTGATTGGCAATTACTTAAGGAGGGGGGAAGTGTGACCCCCATTGTTCTACCATCCCCCCCCCCCCCCCTTTCCGTGTGTGTTCCTACAAGAACCGCACCAGGTGTTTGCCTCAGCTGAAGACGTTCACCTCTGAAAGCACCCCTTTTCGCATGCAGATGTTCAGACTTTCTGTCACGGAGCGGGCATTTATTTCGGCCTATGGGCCGGGGCCTTTTCGGTCGCCCCATAGGCCGCGTCGTGCACAGGTCCCCCTCTTGGGTAATGGTTGCGTAATGGGGGTACTTTGAGGTGCGAATTGGTTTATGCGAGGTTGGGATGATGTAATAAGGAACGTTTTTGAAGGGCATGTTTTTTAAGTGTTTTTTTGCATCGATGTACAGTTAGACAGCATGTTTAGAGTATAGTGACCATCCTTTCTTCCCAGGATCTATCTTTTTATATATAAAAGCTGTTTGGGGTCCCGAGTTGCTGGATAATACATTAAAGCCTATACATTAAAAAAAATTATTTAAAACCCGTAGGGACTCGAACCCTATTGCTCCGAAGTTCCACACAATACCGACTACGCTAAACAGGCAAATCCAAACTAAGGTTTGTAAATTTTTTTTTAAAATTATGCTTCTTTTAAACGTAATTAAAAAAGTTGATATTTAAATTATTTATATCAGAAGCCCGTCAAACTGGCTTTATTTTCGAATTTGCTTTTTTTACGGAATCTTAACCTCATATGGAATAAACATATATTCCTGTGCACAATCTCGTCTACTGCCATTCCGTTTTAGGGGTTATTTTACAGTAGATATTGCGTTTAGTGCAGAAACCCTACAAGTGACATTGGTCCGGATATTTAGCGTGAATGTAAAATTGAATCGTCTGTTGACGGGTTTCTGAAATAAAAAAATTTTAATAATTTTTTTATGGAATCAGAATCTCATATGGAATAAACATATTTTTGTGCACAATCCCGTCAATTGCGATTCCGTTTTATGGTTTATTTTTTACAGTGGATATTGCGTTTAGTTCAGAAACCCGACACTGCAAAATTAAATCGTCTGTTGACGGGATTTTGAAATAAAACAGTTTTAAGAATTTTTTTATGGAATCAGAATCTCATATGGAATAAACATATATTTTTGTGCACAATCCCGTCAATTGCCATTCCGTTTTATGGTTTATTTTTTACAGTGGATATTGCGTTTATTGTAGAAACCTGACAAGCGACATTGTTGCAGACATATAGCGTGAATGTAAAATTAAATCGTCTGTTGACGGGTTTCTGAAATAAAACATTTTTAGGAATTTTTTTTACGGAATCTTAACCTCATATGGAATAAACATATATTTTTGTGCAGAATCCCGTTAATTGCCATTCCGTTTTATGGTTTATTTTTTACAGTGGATATTGCGTTTATTGCAGAAACCTGACAAGCGACATTGTTGCAGACATATAGCGTGAATGTAAAATTAAATCGTCTGTTGACGGATTTCTGAAATAAAACATTTTTAAGATTTTTTTTTATGGAATCAGAATCTCATATGGAATAAACATATTTTTTGTGCACAATTCCGTCAATTGCATTTAAACATTAAAAAAAAAAGTTTTTAATAGTTTTCAAATTATTTGTATAAAACCCTGCATTATCGTAAGTTATTTTTATTTTTAAAGTTTTTTTTACCAATTTTTTAAATGATATTTTCTGTTATGAAATGATATTCTAAGACAAACATGTAAAGTGTTAATAAATATGGCAAAGTCGTGGTGAGAGAATTAAAATATTTCCTCGACTCGGTATAATACAATTTTCTTAAACATTTAACATAATTTTAAAAAAATACAAAATAAACCTATCGATACATCAGAAAATATCGATGACTAGCGATGTATCGCTACGTAAAAATATCGACATCGTATAAGCCACATCTGCAGGCCGTGCGTATATAACTAAGAGAAGATGATTTTGGAAAGCAGTTTCTTGAAATGTAATAAACTTTAAAACAACTTAACTTTTAGATATTGGGATATTAGATCTGAGTCATCATATTTGTTCGAACTTAAACCTAAAGATTTCTCAAGATTAAGTTCACTGACATGCGGTAACTGTTACAACCATCCACCTTTCTTATTAAAACGTCTTGAAGCTCATCTCCTCACACAGCCAAATCACGTCCTAAATTTTGCCAAATCCGTCCATTAACTCAGAAATTAAGCGTCATTCTTACCTAACAAGAACGAGAGAAAAAACTTAAGAACCAGAAATTGTCACCCCAATAAACCAAACGATATTGGATCCGGAATCACCCTTTTTTGCTTTCTTCGGGGGAGCGTCCACTTATTACGTCACGCTATTTTCGGTCTTTTTATACTCTCTCCTCCCCCATGTGGGGCCACCACTGGTCCAGTGGATAAAGGCGTTCAGGTGGTAATCAGAAGATTGCTGGTTCGAATCCGCGCGATGAACTTGACAAAGAAAAGTTAAAAAGTAGTGATCTTGCGATCGGAGGGTTGCCAGCATCGCTAGAAAAATACTAGAAAGACGTCCGGAACATCCAAAAAATTATACTGGCGTGTATACGGGACTGGTGCATGATAAATCTGATCGAGGTCCAATGTTCTGACTCCTATTGAGGTTGCGTCGGGTGCCATCTCAGGTGTTGTCCTCGTCATCTGAGCATGGTTTAAAAATACGAAGCATCGTTCCCGGGTCTTTCCTTCGAGATAGGCCCCGAACCGTCGCCAATAGCCCACTGTGCAGCTCTAGTGTGATGTTCATTAATCAAACCAAACTTCCCCTATGGGAAACTTTAGATTGGTTTTGCTAATTAACGTCGCATTAGAGCTGCACAGTGGGCTATTAATGACGGTTCGGGGCCTATCTCGAAGGAAAGACCCGAGAATGATGCCTCGTATTGTTTAACCATGGTCAGATGACGAGGAAAAGACCTGAGCTGGCCTTCAATAAACGTTGGGACTTTGGACCCCGATCAGATTTATCGTACACCAGTCTCGTATGCACGCCGTTATTTTTTGTGAATGTTCTGGACGACATTCTAGTATTTTGGTAGCGAAGTTGGCAACCCTCCGATCGCAATATTACTACTTTTTACTATTCTTTAGTCTACTCCATCGCAAGGTTTTGAATCGGGGACCCTTGGATTCCCAGCTGACGCCTAATCCACTCGGCCACGGAGGCCTCAGTGAAACTTTTGCATAAATATTATTTGTAAGTACCACGATTCTTAATTTACTATAATTATAATATTTTAACTAGATGGTCTGATTTAATTATAAGATAGTTTTACTGGTATTCTGAATATTTATAAAAAGTTAGTTTGTTAATTAGTGTCCAGTGGATGGCCGGGGCGTTAAAGTACCGGATCATATTCGGAAGGTTGTGATTCGAATCTCGATTCGAGAGTGCAGCGAACTCGTAATCGGAGGATTGACAGTTTTGATGCACGTCATCCGCCAAAAAAATATGCGGATGTATAGGGGAATGGTACACGTTAATTTTAGGAAACATGTCTTAGCGCTTTTTCTTTATATTGGCCGTGCTTCAGACACTAGAACCAATTTTCTTCCGAGACTCTAGAACCAATCTATCCAGCGTCTCGAACGTCAGGCGCAGCTACTATGGAGAAAAAAAGCGAGGACATATTCTTCAGCTTTAATGTGTCGTGGTTCAAACGTCCTCACGTCTACATCAGATACGCGGGGTACCTTCTCAAATGTTGTCCCCATCATCTGACCGTGGTTCAAAATTACGAGGTACTGTTCCAGGGTTCTTCCTTCGATTTAAATTCCAAACCGTAGTCAATATCCCATTGTGTAACTCTAGTGCACCGGTAATTAATCCAATCCATTACAAAAAATTTATATTATATAAACTTTATATAATCATTCGCTGATCTTTTTGACATTGTTCACCTACTTTCAGCGTAAATTGAGAAATGGATAATTTTCAGTAAAGTCAGTAATTTTAGATTTATCAAGTGTCTGTGATTCTTTATTTTACTAAACATCTCAAGAATATTAAACAGTTCTATAAAATGTAACACACATCAAAGAAACATTTTTCACAGCTTTTGTTGGGAAACGTCTTTTTCTGATAGCATAGAAATACTATGTTAAGCTGTTAGAGTGATTTATTCCGACACTATAACTCTGCTATAATAGAACAGTTGACAGAAATTGGTCTACTTCAGCAATTATCTCAATGCGTGCAATACCTTGAAGTACAAAAAAGTACGTACTGAGAGTAGATGAATTCTCATAACGTCTGACGGAACACTTTGAATATCTTCATTCTACTGGCGAGATTTTTGTTGGGGACTAATTCACATTTCTATAATCTTCTAAAATGACGTTTTACGCAAAAGCCTTTTTGTCGCGATCCGATACAGTCCCATATCGTCGGTTTTAAATGAAAACTTTCCATATTTAAACCACAAGTTTAGCGTCAGAATCGGGAGCCGCTTGGCGACAAAATTCAAGCAATACACTTCTAAATCTGGAATTGTTTAAATACGATATGATCATCTACCTGATCTTGAGTTTGATCGCCAAGCAGTTTCCTATTCGGACGATACATTTGTGATTTAAATAACAAGAAAGGTTTTCATTCTAAACCGACGATACGATTTTTTTTCAATATTTTGTTACGTCACGCAAACCCTGAGTTCTCCCTCCCCATATACCACGTCCATACTTAAAAACGCGTACATAGTGACGTAATAAATGAACGACCCCTAACACAGTCTCGCTTCGTTTTCTTTCCGCAATCATTGCGTATTCCGATCCAGGCAGACGATTTTTGTGGAGGCATCAAGTCCAGCTCCTTATGGGGGTTGGTTCCTCACTCGAGAAGCGTGGCCAGCTGCCGACAACGACGGTTGCAGTGAAGTCGGAAGAATATTAAATAATAAAAAAATAGTAGAAATAATGGTAGGCAGATGGTTGCGGATAATTAGAGAGACACCTAGCGGGCGGGAAGTGAGTTGCTGTTTATCAGTCTGTTGGATTGAAATTGGAGATGAATTCTTTTGTATTCTGAAATGTGCAAAAAAGCACTAACGAACCTGTCTGCCTTCACCTGTTTGGCTTAAAAAAAACCACCTGTATATCGAAATTTATTTTTTATTGTGTTTTGTAGCAATATTTTAAGCACTTTTTAGTTTCAGCTGACATTGTATTGTGTTTCGCTAAAAACTGATATCTCGAATTGAAGATTTCGGTTCTAAAATTGTGTAAATCATAGTTTAATGTTTTACTGTCCAGTATACTAGACATCGCAGTTCGTTTGATAAACTTAATAGATTATTTGGCCATGCATATTGAGGTATTTTGAACTGTCGACCAACAAAATAGACCAATGTCGACCAATTGGTCCAGAAAGACTTAACATTATTTTGGACCAGTATACCCACATTGTAAAAAAAATGAGAAGATTGTAATTTTTTAAAGCTCAAGCGGTCTCGGAGCACTAAGCTAAACAGTTAGCTAAATATTTTGAGAAAAAAAATCAAACTTGAACAAAAAAAAATGCGGTAAATATTAAAAGTTTTTTCAAATTATTTCCATTATTTTTTTACTATTAAGTATCAATTACTATCAATATGTTTTTACTTCTGAAGTCCCAAATTCATAATTATTTCTAAATTTAAGCTTTCTTGACGTTTGATAAAATAACACTTACAATCGGAAATCGGAATTAACCTTACGGTGTGTCGACCGGAGGTTCTAACACCTTCATCGAATTAAGTCTAATAAATAGAATAACGTTAGCGGGGTTTAAGTTTAACTAAGAAGTTACTAATTCATTGGTGGGGGTTGGGGACCCTAAGGCTAAACGCGAGTTCGTTATAGTAGATCTGATAATTAACATCAGTAGTTGGGTGTGTGTTAGAAATAAGTAGAGACAACAAGTGATTTGTAGCACATATTTTATTATTATAAGATGCAAACACACTTACAAACTTTAAATCGAATGGTTTACAGAAAAAATATTATTTAAGATTAGAGGTTTAAAATTAATAAGAATATTGAGATTTCGATTTGCAGTTTTTGTCATTCTCTTTCGAATAGCATTCTTGATAAAATTTAGCCATTCAGTCAATTTTAATTGTTGTTAAAAATAACTTTCAATAATTTTTTTTTGTTGGGAAAGGAGGGCAGGGGGGGGGGATTCAATCTTTTTTGTATTTAAACAATTTGCAATGCTCTTCAGTACATCTGTATAAAATATTTTAAAGGTTAGAAATTCGTAATAACTTTTTAGGGGTTACTAGATTACTCAAATGACACTAACGCAAATGTTTATCCCGAAGTGGATAGATTTTTCTTCTGCTAGAATACTTAAAAAGTGGATCTATTCATCCAGTTTGGGGATAAATTACACATATTAATTTTTTTTCTCCGAAAATAAAATTTTAGTAAATATTAAACCATAGGTATAAGGTTAACTTGTACCATAATCAATAACACAGTAAGCTTGCAATATGACGAAACTTGCGTTTTAACTTGTGGGGATGATGGTATATTCCTGTAGACGGTAAAACCACAAATCCAGTTGGTGAATTTGTGAAGCATTTGGCTTTTTTTTTTAAATGAAACTCAGAAGTCTCACTTTACAGAAAAGCCAAATCTTTCACAAGTTTGCCAAACTCGATTTATGATTTTGCCAAATCAGCAGGAATTTACCGACATTCTTACAGCTCACGTAGAATGTGAGAGCATAAAAGATATTGGGGTCAATGTAAAAAACTACAATATTTGAATAAATTTTACTGCTGATCGGGTTGGCAATTTTCTATCTAAAACTAAATTTTCTCATCCATTCCTGAAAAAAAAGGTAAATTACCAGTCCCTAAAAAATGTTGGTAATTTGACCCTATAAAAAGTTGGTAATTTGACCCTATAAAAAGTTGGTAATTTGACCCTATAAAAAGTTGGTAATTTGACCCTATAAAAAGTTGGTAATTTGACCCTATAAAAAGTTGGTAATTTGACCCTATAAAAAGTTGGTAAAAATCCCTATTTGACTTGGCAATTTCAAGGATTCTTCCCCGCACCCCCCTTATAAGTCCTAGCGTTGACCTTGTACAAATGCTTAATATAATCTATTAGTGAGAAGAAAATACCACATAACACTGTTAAAAATTTCAGTTCAACGATGTACCATATCTTGGTGCAAAACAGAGGTCTGCAGCAAATTACACCATTTTATGGTGGAATCTAAGTTGAACTCAAAACCCTTTATCGGAAAAAAGCGTAGGTTTCACCGAAAATTGGCTCAAGCTCTTTAAGTGCAACCGAAATTTTCTCTGCCACGTCAACAAGCCGAGGAATCCCCTTAAGAAAGACAACGACGAAAAAGCTAAGAAAAACTCGAATTTCAAGTTTTATGCAACGTTATGGGTTTTGATGCAACACTTCACCACTAAATGGTATCCATGGTAGCACCGTAAAATGGTGAAACCAAGCACCAAATGTTGGTTGCAGCTAAATGGGTACCAAATTTTGGTACAAGGTCGTAATAATTTTTAACAGTGTACGGTGAGCATCAAAATTAAGTGATAGTTATTACGAGAGTTTGTTGTAGCGAATTTAAAACATATTACAAGCAAATTAATCAACCAAACGGGATTTTCATTGACAGTCGCTATATGGAAGGGGTCGTTGTAATTGCACTATCAAAAATTATTACGAACTTGCACCAAACTTTGGTACCCATTTAGCTGCAACCAACATTTGGTGCTTGGTTTCACCATTTTACGGTGCTACCACGAATGGTTTAGTGGTGAAAAGTCGCACCAAAACTCATAACGTTGCATAAATCTCAAAATTCGAGCTTTCTTAGTATTTCAGTAGTAGTATTTTTGTAGCGAAGCTGGCAACCCTCCGATCGTAAATGAAAACTTGTCACTGATCGGACTCGAACTATTAATCCTCTGATTCATAGCTGAACGCCTTTATCCACTGAGCCATGCTCGTCGTTGTCTTTCTTGGATGTACTTGTTGATGTAGCGACATCGAAAATTTCGGATGCAGTTAAAGAGGTTGAAATAATTATCGCTGAAACCTCAGCTTTTTTCCGATAATGGATTTTTGGTTCAACCTAGATTCCACCATAATATGGCGTAGACTTCTGTTTTGCACCAATATATGGTGCATCGTTGAACGGAAATTTTTAACAGTGTAAAGAGGTACTACTGTATAGTCATTAAATATACTTTAGAATTTCATTGTAGCCCGGGAGCTGTAGATAAGTAACTGTAGATGGTTAAATAGTTACGCATTGGTCTGATGGATATATAGCTGCTCTCACAAACAAATTAACAGAGGGTGAAATTGTTTCCTTTTGGGGGAAGCTTAATAAGAGTCAATAGCAAATCTACTTAAGCAGTAAGGTAATTTGGATCTAATCTGTCATACTTTAAACCAGAGGAACGGAAAGATTTATTTTAAGAGGGCAGTAGTCGTAATTTTTAGGGGGTCAGTCCCAAAAAGCAATAGCAATAAGGACCAATAAGTTAGGTTCAAAACATTTATTCCTCCAGAGACGAGAGAAACTTGGTTACAGCATCAGGTTTACATTGAAGATAAGAGATTGTCTCCACTCGTAGGGACTTTTCAATTTAAAGACAGGGATTTTTAGGGATTATCATCAGATAGGTTAAACTAGAGAAGTAAGCTATTTGTTCGAAAGGGATCGGTTTATGGAATTTTCATATGGGTGCACTCAAAAACCCCTAAAGTGTTGCTGAGTGAAAGGTACGCCAAATATTCGTGTAGGCAATATTGTTTTGACTAAATAAAGACTGCAGTTGAATAATTGTCACTGAACAGTATGGGAACTGTATTCAATTAAAGAAGAAACACGAATATGATTCAGAAGTTATGCGCACATGGACAGATTTATAAAGTGTAGTACTACAAGCACAAAATCTGCGATGGGTCCTCTCCAGTAAAAAAAAATATTTTAAAATAAATCCATTTAAGTAACCGGCATCAAATAATGTGGAAACCATCTTCTGAACAACTATTTTAAGTGTGTCAGGTCGCTTTGTTAAGATGGTTTGAACGGAAGCTGATTTTAGCAATATTAAACCATATTTCTCATATTTGAGAAAGTACCGTTACTTAAATTCGAATACGTCATCGCTCATTTACGATGCAATTATACATAAAGAAAAACGAGTAGGTTCAGGTGCTCATTTTTAAGTACCTTTCTTGTTACAGTGTTAAATTGAAGGAAAAGACAAGTTCTACAATTCAACATGACTAGTTGATAGTTCAAACCATTTGACGAGAAAAGTCATATTAAGAAGACTAAACTTCTGTCAAGTGAGTAGATATCTACAGATTACCGAAGACGCAACAGAGAGTAGGCCGAGCAGGTGCAGTAGTATTTACGAACCATAACTTGCAGTACAGTGAGGTTTGTACCTTCCCGTTTTTTTTTTGTTTTTTTTTAAATGGGTGAGTAGTTTTTTCCTGCGAAGACCAATATAAGTATTTATTGCATATATGTCCAACTTTGCATATCACGAAGAAAACAATTTTCCAGCTGGCTTTAAGATACAGGTAGCCTATCTTTAGTTAAGATTTCTTGATAAGCGAAGTACTAACATTGTTTTTACTATAAATCCTAAATTCCAATTAAGATTCCGATAAAATCAACCAAAGGCATTCCCCGATCATCGACTGACCCCCCTCCCTTACCCCTCTCCCCCTAAAAGAACAACCAAACACTCAAACACCCCCCTTAAAAAAAACTCCAACTTCCTCCCAAGAAAGAAAAAACACCAACCAAACAGATAAACAAAAGGAAGCAAACAAGCCAAACGATGCCCTTAAATCTCAGCAAAAAAAGATCGTCTGGCAATAAGGGTGAAGCGGCACGTGGCGCTGCTTCAGCCTCGCACGCGCAGTCTCACCTCTCTCACCTGCCGCCCCTTGGAGTGGGGGGGGGCACGTCAGTTTCGGAAAAAAGAACGAAAACGCGTATAACAGCCGCCCCCCCCCCCCCCCCACTCCTCCCCTCCGCGGACATGCGACTAGTTGGGCCCCGAGGGCCCGTTTTCGGACGTGCGCGCACGCGATGGCCCCGCGCGTACACCTGGCCCTCTCTGCTGCCTCCCTTTCTGTCACGTCGATCGTCTGCGAAATGGAATATCGTTTGGCAGTGATTGTTGCACGGTTAATGGATGCGCGGTGGTTGTATATGAAAAAAAGTCGAGTGTTACGGTCCCTAAATGATTATTTGTTATTGTTCTATGTGAGGGACAATGCTTGTATTTTTGGGACGCTTTTTTTTGTTCTAATGGTTATATGGAACGTCCGAGACGATTAGGGAGAAAAGGAGATGATTTATTAAAATGTTTTTCATTTTTCTTTTTTTGAGTATATGTTGTTGGCCTTCCTGGTTCATGGCAGATCTTTGTTAACATTGTAAGAGGTGATGTCATATTTCAAACATGTACAGACAATGTTCCCCTTAAAGAAAAGTTTACATACTCGTTAATTTTTTTATATCAATTTCGGATTCCTGTAATTCTGTTGGTATCATAAAGTAAAAATGGTTTTCGTTAAAATGATAAAAAAAAAATTAAATACATAGGCTGTGTTCTCGGAATGGCCGCATGGTTTGAGGTGTATAACGTTAAACTCAACGGTGTATTCGGATGCAAATTTATTGAGTCCAATTAAAAAACAATTGAGTACATTTCTTTATTATGGTAACTATAGGGAATATTCCACACACATGTAGTCTACAGCAATGAAATTATATTTTGATTTAAATGTGAATTACCAAACGAATTATTTCCTTCTTAAACGCCATTAAAATAAATAAACGAACATTATTTAAATAAACGATCATCCTTTTACTTAAGAAAAAATAATTAATCTTTTAACCTCTAACGGATACAAGCGGCGTTCATTTTGCTATGGAAACGTTTTATTGTTGGCAGTTTGTTTTAAAAAGAGTCTGCGAAGAACTGATACTTCAGCTGTAAGAAAAACAAATAGCTTAAATTTCTTTCTTGAGGTATAAAAGAACAATTCTATCAAATTTCCTATTCCTGGTTGTATACGAAGTGGCAGAATTAGTGACGAGTGTGAAACATTTTAATCACATAAGCAGACCGGATATTTTAGTTAGAAGTACACAAATATCTTAGTTTTCCTATTAATGGAACTACTATGCCGAATTTCATCTTTCTGGGAACACGGGGAGTGGGATAATCAGTGATAAATTAATTTTATTTCAATCCAAATTCAATTGTACAATCCAAGTTCAATGGAACAATCCAAATTCAATTGAATAATCCAAATTCAATTGAACAATCCAAATTCAATTGAACAACCCAAATCCAATTGAACAGTCCAAATTAAAATTGAATAATCAAGTTCAATTGAATAATCTGAGTTCAATTGAACAATCTGAGTTCAATTGAACAATCCAAATTCAATTGAACAATCCAAATTCAATTGAACAATCCAAATTCAATTGAACAATCCAAATTCAATTGAACAACCCAAATCCAATTGAACAGTCCAAATTAAAATTGAATAATCAAGTTCAATTGAATAATCTGAGTTCAATTGAACAATCTGAGTTCAATTGAACAATCTGAGTTCAATTGAACAATCCAAATTAAATTGAACAATCCAAATTCAATTGAACAGTCCAAGTTCAATTTAACAATCCAAATTTAATGTGCAATCCAAATTCAATGTATAATCCAAATTCAATGAACAATCCAAATTCAATTGCACAATCCAAGTTAAATTGAACAATCCAACAATCCAAGTTCAATTGAACAATCCAAGTTCAATTGAACAATCCAAGTTCAATTGAATAATCCAAATTCAATTGAACAATCCAAATTCTATTGAACAATCCAAATTCTATTGAACAATCGAAATGCAATTTCACTATATGAATTATGTATGAAATTTCATATTAAATAGAGCAATTCAAATGTTATAAAACAATATAAACTAAATAAAGCAATTAACGTTAAATCGAACGCTCCATATTAAATAGAACACTTTATATTAAATAGAACACTCTATATTAAATAGAACACTCTATATTAAATAGAACACTCTATATTAAATAGAACACTCTATATTAAATTCATATGAAATAGAACAGTTTACATTTAGACTTTAGAGCTATTGCAAGAGTGAAAAGTACCCATCACCTGAAAAATTATAAATTTTTAATGTTTGTGTGTCAAAGGCAACGCCCAAAGACTTTGAACCCAAGGAAGGAACAATTGTCAAGTGTTTTTCCTTCTTCCATATAATTTTCGGTTTTGGATTTCTGGGAGGTCAAAATACCCGGTAGGCGTGGCGGACAAATTATTTTTCGTTGTTTTCGCGACGTTATTGCTACCACTGGGACTTTCTGTGACCACAACGTGTAATTTAGTTGTCACACTAACTGGTAGTATACATTCAAAACTAACGTCTCAATTAGAAAACTCCAGTGGAAATGGTCATGGTTAAATTTTGCAAAAACTCAGATTTTCAGAATGCTTTTCTTCTTGAACCTGATAAGAAATAGAAAATAATTATATACCGTTTAGTTGGATATGTTTGTATAAATTGAATATGATAATTATGTTGTTTGTAGAGGACTTGTGTAGACGCAACGTGTACTGGCCCAAATATGGTTCGAGGCGAATTCAGAGCATTTTTCCTGCGGTCGTCGACTTTTTACGCAAAAAATGAAGCACTGTTTGTACAAATAGAGCCAAAGGCAATTTCCACAAGAATATTCTAAGTGAGACATTAGCATTGAATATAATGTAACCAATTAGTGAAAAAATTGTACGCTGAGCCGTATCACAGGAAGTCAGAATTCAAATAATAATATAGAGAAAATAACGCTAAATAATTTTAACGCCATGCCTACTGGGCATTTTGACCCCCCCAGAAATTCAAAACAAAAAACGATATGGGAAAAACTTTTGAGATTTGTTATTTCCTTCCTTGTGCAGGACAGAACATTCATCGAAAATTCTAAAATTGTGTGATTACGATGGAAACTTGTCAGTTCTATTTCCTTGTGCAATATCTCTTAAATAGTACAATCTAATTATAATAAAAATATAGCCGAACTTTAAAAAAAAAAATACAGAATCTCACAAAACAATCAAATTTAAATAGAACATTCAGTATCAATAATACCACTGGAATCGGTAAGTCCAATAAAATATCAATGTAGAACACGAAGAAGAACAGTACAAGTCCAATGAAATCCCATTGGACTAATACTGCTCTTACTCTCACCGATTCAATTTAAATGAAATAAATCGATGCAAATTTAATGATGATATCGAAATTAAATAGAACGAAGTTACATGTATCAAAATTAAATAGAACAATCGAAATTAAATGGAAAGAAGTTACATGAATCAAAATTAAATAGAACAATCAAAATTAGAAATAACATTTATATTGAATAGAACAATCGAAATTAAATAGGACAAGCCAATTTAAGAGTAACTTAAATAAAGCAATTCACATTAAATAAAATAATTCAAATTAAATAGAACATTTCAAAGTAAATAAGGCAATCCAAATTAAATCGAACAATTGAATGTAACGTTAAATAGAACGATCGATGGAACGTTAAATGGAACATTTAAATAAAACGTTAAATGGAACATTTAAATAAAACGTTAAATAGAACAATCGAAAATAATGTAAAATTGAACAATCTAATAGGACGTTAAATATAAAAATCGAATGAAACGTTAAATGGAAGGAGAAAAAATACGTTAAATAGAACAATCAGATAGAACGTTAAATAGAACAATCGAATAGCATGTAAAATTAAACAATCGAATAGTACGTTAAATAGAAAAGTCAAATGGAACATAAAATATAACAATCGAATAGAACGTTAAATAGAAAAGTAAAATGGAACATAAAATAGAACATTCGAATAGAACATTAAATAGAACAATCGAATAGCATGTAAAATTAAACAATCGAATAGAACGTTAAATAGAAAAGTAAAATGGAACATAAAATAGAACATTCGAATAGAACATTAAATAGAACAATCGAATAGCATGTAAAATTAAACAATCGAATAGAACGTTAAATAGAAAAGTCAAATGGAACATAAAATAAAACAATCGAATAGAACGTTAAATAGAAAAGTAAAATGGAACATAAAATAGAACAATCGAATAGAACGTTAAATAGGACAATCCCCACTAAACAGAACTTTCCACATGAAGTATAATGATCCAAATGAAATGATGAAAAATGAAATGAAGTATAATAATCTAAATGCAAATACGATATAAATTAAATAAATTAATCACGATAATTCCAATTAAACATAATATACCAAGTGAAATACAACAATTAAAATTTAATACAGCAATTAAAATTTAATATAACAACTATTCAGAAATAGAGACATGGAAACTGAAAGTGTGTAAATGTTATCTATTCTTCTTGTAGGAAGTACAATGTTACATACACCCACTGGTAACACATTACAATTCCCACCAATACCATCTACCTATCATGTTATTGATATTCGTAAAACGAATTTCTTCAAAATTTACCTCTCTAACCAAATCTAATACGACAATAAAAAAATCAGACGCACTAGGCCATCAGATAAGCAAACAAATCGGCAGACTTTTACCTAACCTTGCCTCGTAACATCTGCGCCCAGTCGGTTGCGTCAATTTGTTTGTGGGGATGGCAAATGGATTCTGTTCCAAGCCCAGCGTGGAGTAGCCAGCGGGGGTGTTCCAGCATCCCCCCCCCCCCCCCCCCCCGATGACCGCAAAAGAAAGTAAACAGCATTCGATGTGGGTCAATAAGCCCCGATTCTAGTGACTTTTACATTCAAACATGACTTCTCGACAATGGTTTCGGTCCCCCGCATTTTACCAATAGCCATTTAGATTTATTCAAGTTCGTCTAATCGCTTGGACGTTTCATCAATTGTCGTCCAGCTATTTTATGGTTGGATAGTCCAGTATCACTGGCAGTCCATTATTTCTGGTATCAGTTGAATTGACATGTATCATTTTAACAATGGATTTGCTCCGTTGCATTTTAATGATGGTGTTTGAATGTATTGAACTATCTAATATCGTGGACTATATTAGCAGTATATCTACGTGATTTGTTTGCTGCTAACTCGATTCGAATACAGTTTATGCTGTTAAATCTAAATAAATTCTTTGATTTTTATTGTTTATTTCTGTATATGAAATCTAGAATAAAAAATTAATGAGGATGTATCCGTGAACGTCTAGAAGGGTATTTAGTCGTGTCAAGGGTAATCGGTGGCCTTAGAAAATTAACTCCAATTTGAGCAGATCCTAAAACCTCAATAACTTAAAACTAGCAGTGAAAATTGATTCGAAAAAAAAACCAAGGCAGATTAATTTGACTAATATTTATATAAAACTTCAAAACGTTAGATGACTAAAAACTGTATATAACATCAGGTTATAATGAAAAATAAACCACATCGACGCGGCAGACACTGGACATCATGCTGTAACCTTCGGTCGGGAATGCATATGTTGACCGCTGTGTTAGAACGCAATGTGCTTGTGGGGGTACACTTTCAAAAAACGTAACACATCATAATAAATACCTAACTATACAAACTGCCATACGAATGTCAAAAGAAGAAAAGATACAAAAGTTTCTGCAAAAAAATAGATGCATTTGACATAAAACTAATGGAACATATTTTAATGCAATTTCTAGCCTGTTCCTGTCAGATCAAATGCGCCCGATGGAATGTTCAGATAGTTAGGTTCGGCCTGGCTTTGGAAGCACTTTGAACCTGATTAAGGCCGTTTTTTCACACACTAGGAAAACCGATGACTTCGCCGCCGGCACAGGTTTCCCAGTACCTAAAAACCAGGAAAAAAATAATCGTCACAAGTTCATATAATTCAATTATGGTGCCGGAAAGTTTTAAAAATCAGCCTAAACCTTGCTACAAGCAGCGTTCTTTGTCTGTACTGACTTTTACAGTGTTCCGTTGCGCCGTTTTTGAGTTTATTGGCAACAAGTGGACAAATGCACAAACGGGCGAACCTTACTTTTTATAATTATAAAAGATAAAACATTTTTTGTAAAGCAATTTTTGCATAAAAAAACACATTTTCATTCAAATTTTCTAAAAAATACTTCTAAATTTATTACATGTTCCCAAAGTATTGATATAATAAACTAAATATATGTAAAAAAATAAATAAATCACTCGGAACATTATAAATTCGCTTTTCCCAAAACTTGTTTAGCAACTGGAATAAGAACTTGTTTTTGCAAATGTTTGCGTCGCCATTTTGTTTTTGTTCATGAAGCAAAAAGCGCTATACCCACATTCCACCCAATCACAAATCACGTTTCCTGGATATAACTGCTTTTGCATCTGTGTAAACCGTGGATAGATAATCGTAGATATAGCTACTTTGCTTCAGAGTGACTTCGTTTCTGAATTTGTATTATTAAATAACTAATTTTGATTCTTTTTTTTTATTCTACATTAAAATTGAAGCCAAAGTTAGCTACCTATGGATTACCAATATTTCATTTTTCGAAATATAATATAACTGCTTTAATTGAAAATAACTGTTTGTGCATTTAGGCTACTCACATCATAAATTAGTCAATTTACCTATCACATTCCAAGTTATTCTTAGAGAACTGCAATAAACCTATTTGTGTGACTGCTTTCGAATAACATTCAGAGCATAGAAAAAGTTCAGAATGAAACGCTGCAATACAGGTACCCCTCCCAAGGTGATTATCATTCGCAAAGGTTCATCATTCAACGTCAAAATCGACTGTTAATTGATCCCGTTGTATCATTTACGACGATTTGTGGATCGACGTGAAAAGGCTTGAGGTAGGAATAAGAAAAAATCGTCGTAGATTCGATCGAATTCGACGGCTTTCGACGTGTAAATAATTGGTTGTGGTCAATCAGGTTGGGTGCTTTGATGTCTACATACAGATATCATTCGCACCATGTCAAAGGTTAAAATATAAAAAAAAATTAGCCAAGAGCAGATTTATACTTATTAAAACGGCGAACTTTACTGAAAGTTAAAAATAATAGGTTTAGAGGAACTCTTATAGATTTTCTTGTGATACGTATCCTTGTAAATTTAATTGATTTTTAATTAATAAAATTTGTAATTTCTGCGCAAAATCTAATTTTTTAAAAATAAATAAAATCGAGCGCGGACACAGTCTTCCTGTACAGTAAAGGTTCGGACCGTGAATGCTTTGTACGCACGCCTGCTCAGCCTACACCTTTTTGCGTACTCGATTAGTTCTAGATCTTTCCACATTCTCTTCTTAGTTATAGGTTTAGACTTTTTGGTATAATTTTATTCGTCTTGAACTGCTCTTTCAACCTGTTTACATTTTCTATGCCGAAATTGAACAGAATCTGATATTTCAGCTTTAACTTTAAATGTTTTAAATTGAACTATAATGTGAACTCCACACAATTTTCACCCAAATAGCCATGAATTCCGCTTTTTCCGGCACGTGCAAAAAACCACCAATACCGGCAACGCCGCTGGCATGGTTACCGACTCCGGTTTGGCCGTCCCGTGAAAAAAGGCACAATACCGGCATGGCGCCGGCACAGTCATCAACTCTGCTTTTGCCTGCACGTGCAAAAAAAACCACCAATACCGGCAACGGTGCCGGCACAGTTACCGACTCCGGTTTTGCCTGCACGTGCAAAAAACCCACCAATACCGGCAACGGTGCCGGCACAGTCATCGACTCCGCTTTGGCCTGCACGTGCAAAAAAAACCAAACAATACCAACAACAGTGCCCTCACAGTTACCGACTCCGGTTTTGCCGGCACGTCCAAAAAAAGCCACAATTGCAATGGCGCCGGCACAATCATCGACTCCGGTTTTGCAGGCGTGTGAAAAAAAAACCATCAAAACTCCATCGTTACCGTCAACGACACCGGCTCCGGTTTTATCGGTGCGTGAAAAAGCGTATTTAAACGGAGAAAAAGAACACAACGCACAATGGGTGCAGACTCATGGACCATTCACACGTATTCATGTGAAAGAAATCAATGAATGTGTCTGCTCTTTTGAATACACGCTTCTTTAATACATAAAGTGTTTTTGAAAAAATAAAAGTTACTTGAGGCAGTCTTTGATTAACGGCCCCAAACGAGATATGCATAATTAAATTACTTTTATTGAAGAGAATCGATTGACCGTTAGCTTTTATGATTGCGCTTCATGCAAAGCCAATAAATACCGACATAATTCTATACCTTCATTTCCTCCTTGAAATAGAGTCGTGCTACGTGGCATTGGAAAGGGGGTCAGTAACAAATTAACGAAAGGTAAATACTAGAAGCTTCATTTTATGTATTCGAATTATATCTTCATTTTATGTGTCTTTTTCTCAATCTACTTATTAAAAGGACTTCAAAGTTAGAACACCCAATATCCAAACTCACTTAATAAACAAGGATTAAGAATTGTCTGATCAATTTTATTTTCCTGATCAGATGCGTGAATTGTGTTTAAACTAACTTATGGCCTATAACTGAACCTAAAACCAACTTATGGATTTTTACGACTGCTCAGTTCATGTTTACGATTGCCCATTTAATATTTATCCACTGCCTATTCCATATTTACGACTGCGAATTTCATCTTTACCGACTAAACATTTCATATTTACTGATTGCCCATTTCATATTTACTGACTGCGCTTTTATATTTAAGACTGTCCATGTCATATTTACCGGCTGCCCATTTCATACTTACTGACTGCCCATTTCATATTTAAGACTGCCCAATTAATCTTTACTGACTGCCCCTTTCATATTTAAGACTGCGCATTTCATCTTTACCGACTGCACATTTCATATTTGCCGACTGCTTATTTTATAATTAGAGACTGCCCATTTCATATTTACTGACTGCCCATTTCATTTTTAAGACTGTCCATTTCAAATTTATCGACTGCCTATTTAATATTTAGAGACTACCTATTTTATATTTAAGACTGTCCATTTCATATTTACCGACTGCCCATTTCATAGTTAGAGACTGCCCATTTTATATTTAAGACTGGCCCATTTCATCTTTACCGACTGCTCATTTCATATTTAAGACTGTCCATTTTATATTTACCGACTGCCCATTTAGTATTTAGAGACTGCCTATTTTATATTTAAGACTGTCCATTTCATATTTACCGACTACACATTTAATTTTTACCGACTGCCTATTTTATATTTGAGACTGTCCATTTCATATTTAAGACTGTCAATTTCATATTTACCGACTGTCCATTTCATATTTACTGACTGACCATTTCATATTTAAGACTGTCCATTTCATATTTACCGACTGTCCATTTCATATTTACCGACTGCCCATTTCATAGTTAGAGACTGCCCGTTTTATATTTAAGACTGCGTATTTCATCTTTACCGACTTCTCATTTCATATTTAAGACTGTCCATTTCATATTTACCGACTGTCCATTTCATATTTACCGACTGCCCATTTCATAGTTAGAGACTGCCCGTTTTATATTTAAGACTGCGTATTTCATCTTTACCGACTGCTCATTTCATATTTAAGACTGTCCATTTCATATTTACCGACTGCCTATTTCTATTTAAGACTGTCCATTTCATATTTAGAGACTGCCCATTTTATATTTAAGACTGTCCATTTCATATTTACCGACTGTCCATTTCATATTTACTGACTGCCCATTTCATATTTAGGACTGTCCATTTCATATTTACCGACTGCCCATTTCATAGTTAGAGATTCATAAAGTTATATTTCATAGTTAGAGCGCATTTCATCTTTACCGACTGCTCATTTCATATTTAAGACTGTCCATTTCATATTTAAGACTGTCCATTTCATATTTAAAGACTGCCCATTTAAAATTTAGAGACTGCCTATTTTATATTTAAGACTGTCCATTTCATATTTACTGACTGCCCATTTCATATTTAAGACTGCCCATTTCATATTTACCAACTCCCCAATTAATCCACGAATGCCCTTCAGAATTGGTCTCGAGATATAGAGGAAATATAAAAAAACTGAATGGATTTCTTTTTCAACTTTGTGATTAGTCATATTGTAACCAATTGTAGGTAATAATTTGTCAATAAGCGTTTGAAGCAAGTTTTACTTTGAAGTTATATCCATTTTTACATAAAATAGAAACAAACAAATCATTTGCAAAATAATATCAGTAAAATATGAATTCTCGTTTCAGTACACTTTATTAGATAACTGTGCAAACCACAGATCTCTAACTGTATCTTCTGGATTGGACAATGCAGTTTGTCGTCTTGAAGCCAATTGAAGGTTTAAAAACTTTCCCCATTTCCATTTCTACCTCTATATTTCGTATGTTCATGTTAATATATGCCAAATTGTAGTTCTTTTAAAAAAAATTAAATTTTTAAACCCGTTTTGAATGCCTATTGTTTGAAACCAATTTTAACCTATAATAAGTGAATAAGCAGCAAAAAGAAATTCTATATTTTTTGTGATATACAAATTGATTCTATATGTAGAAAATAAAATAAATAAACATATTTAACATTTCTATAACGGTGTGAGAAGGAAAAAACCCACTAAATCACTTTTAAAAATTAGCTGATGGGGTACAATATGGTTGCTTACAGTGTGACTTCAACCGCGCCCATAGAAGGAACTTGTAATGAGCGTTCCAGAAGTTACAGTTAGAGTTCAGTGGTACAAAATGGCTTTTACATGAACTGGGCATTCCATAGGGTCCAGATAAAGTCAATGTCTAAATTGTTAAATATATTTATGTTCCCTATATGACAAAAGCTTATAAACAATGGAAAAATAATATAGGAATTGCGATTCTTCAAATTATATCTAAAACCAACTAGTTGCGTTTCTAAATGGTAAAACATAAAAACACACTATTTATTTTAATATAATTTACAATTCACTTTTCACTGTTCAATTAGAAATCTTTTCATGATCATAATTGGATTACACTTGATCCGATTGACAAAAAAGGTTATTTCTTATTTAAATAAAACAGATTTTGCTTTATTATGTATTGTAATTTAATGACTATTAAAAACAATATCATTCACCGATTAGAAACATATAAATTGTTGATTTCGATGATTTCTTTTTTCTTCTTCCTCAAATCGATCCAGATCCGGAAAATTTACAATCCGCTTTATTTGATCCGGATAGCTGGAGTCCAAGTGCACTCAATGTTTTTGTAATAGTGTTCTTTATTACATAGTATTAGTGCAGTTTTCCATATTACTACGCTTTGTCGAATATAAAAGCATTAAAAAATGTACATATTTCAGGTATCAATCATTGGAAATCGAAGTTTTCAGTAACGTTCTAAGTGAAATGAAAATATATTTTTAAAAACCATTTTTAAGTGGTTACTTACTTTAAAATTATTTATCTGATCTCAGGTTTGGAGAAAATAGCCGTGGAATATAATATTAAAAGATAAAAGTTACAAATATTAATTTTAATGGGGCTGTAATAAAATCTGACTGATTATGTTATTGTGCATTTTGTATTTATACAGAAATTTAGCAGTTTTATTTTAAGGTACATCGGGTTGGTTTGGTTTTGTTAAATAACGTTGCACTAGAGCTGCACATCGAGCTATTGGCGATGGTTCGGGGCCTATCTCGAAGGTTTGGTTTGGTTAATTAACGTCGCATTATAGGTGCACAGTGGGCTATTGGCGACGGTTCGGGGTCTATCTCGAAGGAAAGACCCAGGAATACATACACATTCACACACACAATCACACCTCGTTATTTTAGAACCATGGTCAGATGACGAGGAAACACCTGAACTGGCACCCAACGCCTTTAATAGACGTCGGGACTTTGGGACCCCGATCAGATGTATCGTGCACCAGTCCCGTATACGCGCCGTTAATTTTTGCGGATGTTATGGACGACTTTTCTGGTATTTTTGTAGCAAAGCTGGCAACCCTCCGATCACAAGATCACTACTTTTTTACTTTTCTTTTTCAAGTCCATCGCGCGGGTTCGAACCACCAATCCTCGGATTAGTAGCTGAACGCCTTAACCGCTCCGCCACGGAGGCCGCCCTATCTCGAAGGAAAGACCCGGGAACAATGCCTAGTATTTTTGAACCATGGTCTAGTAACGAGGAAAACACCTGAAGTGGCACCCAACGCCTTCAATAGACGTCGGGACTTTGGACCCCGATCAGATGTATCGTGCACCAGTCCCGTATACACGCCGATACTTTTTGTGGATGTTCTGTACGACATTCCAAATATTTTGTAGTAAAGCTGGCAACCCTCCGATCACAAAATCACTACTTTTTTTTTACTTTTCTTAGACAAGGCCGTCGCACAGGATCGAACCAGGAACCCTCAGATTCCCAGCTGACGCCTTTATCCACTCTGCCACGGAGGCCTCAAGGTACAACGTTAGGCCCCCAAACGTTCTTTTGCCCTGGGCCCCTAAATTTAAAAGTCGGTCCCAGTTAGTGGGGCGTTAATTCAACCAAATCATTTTTTTAACTAGAGTTTAATTTTCGGCCACAAAAATCAACAATAGGTACGACTCGAATTCGACAAGGGTAACTTCAAAAAAATTCCCAAACATCGAAATCCCCGAAAAATCTCTTAACTCTCCATCACTAAATACACAACCCCCATCGATCCACATCGATCCACAATCAGGATACAATGGGATACATCCATCAAAACCCACAACATCACGGATACCTGGGATTACGAAAACAACACGGATCACCTTCTCAGCCAACTGTACGGACGCATCCCTCGAATGGGCTGCTCTGATTGGTCGGGAGGCCGGCACGCGTTAGACACGCGCAAGGGGTACGCCCCCCTCTCTTCGGAATCACCTGGCGCAGGTAGGGATGGAGAACCTGTATAAAGTTGAAATGGAGAAGCACTGATTTCGCAGAAACTTCTGAAGCGTGGACGGATCGTTTTGTTCCGATGGTGTTATTTTTGTTTTAATTGAAAAGGATTGTTGTTGTTTTGTTTGTGGTGCGCGCGTAGGAGGTGATTTGTTTTTTCGGTTGGATTTAGGGGATTTGTTGTTTTTGGTTTTTTGACGTCGTGACTAAAAGTGTGCTTTAGATATTATGTAATTGCGCTTTTAGAATTAAAAATTAATAGTTGAGAAGTGTTTCTGCTTAAAAAATTGAAGGAAATGTAGAAGAAAATATTTTTAATTATTGTAAATCATTGGATTTAGATTTTAAAATAGTTTATTTTATCGCAATGGCATTGCTTGAGACGTAAAGGACCCAATAATTTCCCAATCAATTGCGCAGTTAAAAACTAAGTAGGAAGAACATAGCAGGATTTATTAAAAATTCTGTATCAAACTATTATCTATGAACTCATTCTGTTGCTGAAGACTTTATAGTAAAAAAAAACTCCATTGATATATAAGATATACGTCAAGATATTTAGATTATTTTTAAATTGTAGTCTGCAAGTATTAAAAAAGGACTAAATATGAAACTCTGAACTGCCTAATCTACTAGAATAACAATTTGCTAAGAAATCTGAATCACAAAAAAGCAATGGACGTCTGACAATCGGAGCATTCACAAGGAATTTAAAACCAAAGACTTTTCATCAATTATGTGTTCAATCTTTACTAACTAATCCAGAAATCCCCTTAAATCTTAAATGGTGCAAGAGATGACGCAATTCGCCCCCCACACCCTCTCCTACGACAACCCCTACCTGGACTTCAAACCCGAACCCCAACTGACATGGAACCACGGATACAACCACCATCACCACCACCAACCCTCGTTCGACAGCGACCCTTCCCCCGGCACCCTCGACGACAGCCCGCCGCACGGGTCTCTGCCGCAGCCTCCCGTGCCCCCTACGGCGAGCGGGAAGAAGAAGTCCCGGGGGAGTCGCGGTTCGTCTAAAGGAGGCGGGTACAAGCACGTGCCCCACCGGGAGAAGCCGCCGCATCTGGTGGCCAGGAGGAACGCGAGGGAGAGGCGGAGGGTGCAGGCGGTCAACACGGCTTTCTCGCGGCTGAGGAAGTGCGTGCCGGCCGAGAACAAGAGCAAGAGACTCTCCAAGGTGAGTTGGCCCCCCTTTTTTTTAACTGATAAGAACTTAATAAGATGAAATAAGACTTAATAAGATAAGATGGTTTAACTTAATAAGATGAAAATAAAAATCACTGTTGGTCAAAAATTTCAAATGTGAAACTATAATTTTTATGTGTATCTTTGTAACCTATAAACGAATATTTTTTTTTTCGCAAAAATATTATTTTTGAAATATATATATAACTTATTTTTTGAAAAATATATTTTTTTTAAATATATACAAAATGAACGTTATGGTTTATATGCCTTTATAACTTTTTTTTATTTAATATTGCATTTTTTCTTTTGCTTCAGAATTGTGTAAAGAAGGCTTGGGGAATTTGAAATGGAACAGTACACAATAGAACAACGAAAAAAAATCATTGATTTTTTTTTTCGAACGGAATATCAGTTATTCTGACATAGCATGCGTATCGTTGATATTTTTATGTGTGGACTGGACCAACAATAAATCGCCTGGTTGTAAATTTTCAGCAACAAGGTTCAGTAAGGAACCAATAATTGAAAAACAATATTCGCAATGAAATCCGTGCCATTACCCCTGAAATTTTGCGACAAGTCATTCAATTGGAATGAGCACGACTATGTGAAGCGGAAAATGGGCGACACCTGCGAGACGTACTTTTCACGTTTAAGTTAACAACATTCTCCATTCATATGCTATAGTTTGACAAAATAATGTTAACAATGTATTCAAAAATATAAAAGTTATAAAACATTTAAACCACAACATTCATTTTGCACCACCCTGTATATAATTAAAAAAATATACAATTTATTTTTGAAAAATATAAATTATTTTTTCGAAGTATAATTTAATTTTTCTTAAAAATAAAATTTGTTTTTTAAAACGTGTTTTTTTAAAAAATATAATTTGTTTTTAAAACATATTTTTTAAAAGTATAATTTGTTTTTTAAACATATTTTTTTAAATATAATTTATTTAAAAAAATAAACAAATGTAATTTATTTTAAATTAAAAAAGATATAAAAGACTTATAATCCGATATTACTTATAAAAATATATATGAACACAGCATGATAATTTTAAATATAAAGTAATATTTTTACTATTTCTTTCCTGCAAAATTTATACTCATAATTGTTAATTATAAATTTTTTAACAAAAACTTGAATTATGTAGATTAGTAGTTTCAATGTTGTATTTTAACAACTTGTATAGATTTTTTATTGACTTTACAAAATAAAATATCCGTTTCGATTAAGGTGCGAATATTCCGCTGATGAGTGTACTATATCAAGATAGCTAATGCTTCTTATTTTAGGAACTATTACAAACATTTACTGTCAAAACTCATATTTTAGTTTTACCCATATTTGGCCCTACTTAGAAGAAAATCATGCATCTATTGTTTCTACAAAGAAATATTTAATATTTGACAAACTGGAGATTCGAAACGCGTTTTGCTCAAAATTTCTATTTATTACGACACTGAATTCACCTACGGATGTCTTATCGAACTAAGCTATTTTATTTGTCCATACTCTTTTCTTTTATTGAAATTAACTTACAAAGATTGGAATCTGTAATTGAAAAAATTAATTTAGGAAGAGTTATTTGCGTTTTCCTATGGATCGCCTTTGTGTGACAAGACACGTTTTTTATTATCTATTAATATAAAGAAATTTAAAGTAATAAAATTAAATAAATAACTTAAATTAATACTTTAGATACATTAAATGGTTATGGGTCACATTATCAACAAAAATATTCAAAAATATTTTATTGCTTTAAAAAAAGTTCATTTTATTTTTAACCAAATCGACACCAAAATTATATTTCTATGTTAAGTACAACTATAATTATTTTTTCGAATCAGTATTAATCCTCTAGTGCATAGTGTAGCATATATGCTATACACAACTTTAAAATGACCAATAGTTGCATCTATTGAGTTTTATGTTAACTATTATAGTATTGTCACGTAGGGAACCATGGGCATAGTTCTTATAACCGCCTTTAGAAAACCTTATCTTTATAAAATTGATTGTAAAAAAAGGCAATTAGTTGTTTCGAGGTACGTTCTTCTAAAACTGGTTCGTGAAGGTAAAGTTTTCGAAGATTGTTTTATTACTTATAAGTATAATCTGGCCCTACAAAAAATCCTAGCTAATATCAGAGGTGTGTAGATTGTATTCAACTATATATTCATACTTTTTGAAAAATTATTTTAGTAATTACACATGAATTTGCATATACGCCACACAACGGTTTTAATTAATTATTTAATTGAATAGGCACTTAGAATTTTTTTGTAAATTTTTTAAATGGCCCATGGGGGAAAAAAAAACGAAAAAAATTATGTCATTAAAAAAGGAAAATTATGCACTGGAGGATTAAACTTTGAAACAAAATTGCCTGAATACGTAACTTGGAACTAATTTTTTCCATGACATGAATTTTTTCCATGATATTTTTATGATTTTTTTCATGTTTGGTCAAGTTTAAATTGATATAAGTTTAGATCTATTTGAAGAAGCTGCTCCAAATTTGCTACAGTGTATTTTCAAACATATTTCTTTAATTTGTCTTTAGCTATTAGTAATAGATAGATTATAAGATTTTTAGTATTTCTTCAAAAAAAAATTGATTAGTGAAGTCAGCGATTGTTCTTAAAAAATATTTTTCACAAAAATTAAAAAAAGACATAAAAAACGCTATATTGTTTACAAAAAGGCAAAACTATAGTTTTTCAGAAAATATTTTTTTTACTTATATAAAAAATAAGAAAAGTTCCTTTTTCGAAATTTTGTATTTATAAAAATAAGAATTATATTTATTTTAAATGTTTGATCATGTGATTATGTCAATAAGCTTTGCACACTTACGTAGAAAAAAGAATATAATAATATCTGCAAAATTAAAGAAAAATGTAAACTATGTCTCTCTCTCTATCTACTTTCTATCTTCTCTCTCTTTCCTTTACTGCCTTAAGCATTATAACATTTATTTAATCCTTAATTACGACACTAAAACATTTTAAGTATTTTTTTAGTTAAAATACTCAAAAATCTCTAAAGTAAATATAAAAAAAATTTAGAAAAAGAAATAAAGTAAAAATAATAAAAATTCATTTTACGCTAACAAAACAAAACAAAACATGTATAAAAACAGTAAAGAGAAAAATAGAATCACATGAAAAATCTAGCTTCACAATAAAATTGTCAAAAAAAATTTCAATAGAAAGCTACAGAAATTCAAGTTATACTTTTCATATGATCTTTTTTCTTAGAACATACCTTATATAGCGACCCTTCATTATAACGACTGCTACTGAAATTCCCAATAAGTTAATTAGTTATTAAGCAATAATTTCGTTATAACGACTATCTCGTACTGGCTCCGGAATACATGTATAGGATTGTCGTTATAATGTAAGGTCGTTATATAAACGGTACATTGTGTTAGCGAAATGGCTTCTGCAAGCTCAATTTGGGTTGGGGCAGATGGGTCAAATGGCCTTGGACTGGAATTCAGAGGGATAATGCTGATATGCAGTTACTAACAAGGTGTTTTTTTTTTAAATAAAAATATAAATATAAAAACAAAGAAATTTTAAATTGGAATTAATTTAACATTTAATTAATAAATTTTGCCGATATATTTTTCACTTGTTATGTTAGATGAATCTAATAAAAAAATTAATGAGCCTTTTTATCTTTATTGTTTTAAAAAATGTCCACTTCTTTTCCTTAAATAATTATAAAGACAATATTGAATTTTGATTGGGGGCTTATTTGTACCCAGGCCTATGCTCGACTTTCTATGGCTCTCGTTTGTCTTGAACTCATCGATTAAGATTTTGAACTATGGGGATGTCTCAAAAGAAATCTCTAACAATGAGGAAATGCTAAATTGAGATATTTGTGGCCAGGGCCCGATTAACACATTGACGCAACGGCCCACCTTTAAATGGGGGCCCCATTGCTCTCAAATAGACCTTGGTAACATTAAATCGAACATTTACATGCACTAAAATCCTGCTTCTGAATGATATTAAAACGAAATAGATTATAATTAATGTAATAAAACATATTAATAAGTAATGATTATTCCTAATATTCTGTTTGTTTTGACTTTTTTCCCCCAATATTTAACATAAGCGGCAACATTTTTTTTATTAAAGTTTGGAATGGAATTTTTTTTAAGGTAAATTATGTTAGGGGTGCTAAAAATTATATAAAATATGTGATTTGGGGGACCCTCAAATTTATAAAGTAAAAGGCTGGGATTCACGGGCCTATTCGGAAATCGGGCCCTGTTTGTGGCCTAAACCAAAAGAACCAACGTTTAACGTTAATCCAATGCGACATTGGTTCTTCTTGTGCCAAGCCACAGATATGCCGTTAACACTTTTTAAATATATACACTGTAAAAAAATGTGCTTAAAAATGAGTACATGGATGCATTCGGTTTCTTTTAGTATAATTGCATCGTAAATGAGCAATGACGTACTCAAATTTAAGTAATCGTACTTTCTCAAAAATGAGCAGTGTGAACATAATTTGCGTTTTACGACCGTTAAAGGAATGCACAGTTAAAATATTTTATAATTATTTATACATTTAACTGATATTGGAATAAAAATATTGGGGAAGAAATATCTACGTTAACATCTTCCAGCGAGTAAAATTTATTACTTAACTAAGTCTGATTAAACTCAAAGCATTAGTTTCTAAACTTAGAGGGTCAAATACAGGTACTCCCCCTGTAGTTTTATTAGTATAGGTGCATATATATTCACAATCATTCATAATACAAATAAATTGAACGCCCTGTGGCTTAGCACTATCAGCAAATTTTTCATAAGACAGCTAAATGGAACAAATTTCTTTACTATTATAAAATAAGGACGTGTTTTGTCCGAAAGTTTTACAAATTCAGTATTTACATCACTAAACTCGCCTCTATATTTAATAATTAATTAAATTTTTTATTCGTCTAACAAGCATTTAGCACATTGGAATTATGTCAAAAATTATAATCTGTGCATGGTCTTCAAAATATTATTTTCATTTTCCCACGAATCACCTGCATGTGTCAGAACGTGGTTTGACCATTTTATTTCTTACATTTGAAAATGTAGGGTCATAACTAAAAACACCCTTTTACCGATTATCACTTTTCGCTGACAAGGCGACGATGTATGACGACGCAAGTTTATGATGAAAAAAAACAACACTGTAAAAAGCAGGTACTCAAATATAAGTAAAATGTACTCATTTTTGAGTACATTTGATGCTTATCATGGCTCCGAATAAGTTTCAATTTTTAAAATGTCATGTACTCAAAAATGAGTGCAATGAGTAAAAATGATTAAAAAGAGCAGATTCTAGCCTGCACAGGCAGCCTTCATAAATCCCTTTCAATAAATACCGACAATTACAACTACCAAGACGTACTGGGAATCGAACCCAGATCCTGATGCACTGCAGTTCAGAGTCTTATCCATTGTACTACTAGGACGACGTGAAAAAGTTATAAACAGAATAAATGTAAAAAAAGGTGTGTCAAAAGAATGGGAAGTAAGATAATTTAGTTGTAATAACTCAGTTCCCATTTAAACAATCGACATCAAATATGTAGAAAACCACCTTCTGAACAACTATCTTAAGTTTGACAGGTCGCGTTGTTAAGATTCCTCGAACAGAAGCTGAGATTACCAATGTTAAAGCACACTGCTCATTTTTGAGAAAGTCCGGTTACTTAAAAATTTTAATACGTCATCGCTCATTTACGATGCAACTATACTCAAAGAAAAGCGAGTAGATTCAGGTACTCATTTTAAAGCACCTTCTTTCTTACAGTGTTTATTATGTGGCAGCATTTTAAACGGTTGTTTAAAAACACACACACACACTAAAATGAATTATTTTAAACGCATTTAAAAAAAACATAAATTGATATTTATGAGAGGAAGGTACGATTCGTCACTGGTCCATGAAATTCTCTTTCTTTTGACACCTCAAGTGTTGATTTGTTGCGTCTAAGGATCTATACAGTGAAAAAAAAAAACGTTAAAGAGTATAGACTTTCTGGCATTTCGAACTTCTATCAGAAACCACAAACGCAATGGAACTCCATTAATGAAGATTTCAGAAAAAGACTGGGATTCCGACACGTAACATTAGGAAACCCGATTAACTCATTAGGAAACCAATCTGCATTGCAAATGCGTCTTCGGAAATGACACGTCTGGCCATTTCACCCAGTTCAGCAGACTCACCACCCAATCTGTCCAACTCGTTTCTCCCTTGGCCGACTCGAAAAGTGCAAGTGTGAATTTTTTACGCCCAAAATTCCCCCTAAAAAAATAAATAAATTTAAAACGCGCACTAATAACAAAGCCGAAAAAATCTGCCAAAAAATTATAGAGAGTGTCTTTATTAATGACACCGAGAAAATTGCAGTGCCCCGATAAGAGAAAACCGTCTGGTCTGTCTTGTAGTTCGATTCGGGTTTCGATTCAACTTTCTCAATAATTAATAGTTATAGTTTCATTTAATATTAAAATAATATATCGCAGCATAGGAGAAGAGATCTTTAGCTGTCACTCTTAATGATCAGTATCCTTTGAGGAAAAATAATCATTTCTAATGTAAGTATTATACAGGGTGTTACCCGCTTTAATTGTTCACTAGCTGTACGGCCCTGCTTTACTACAACTCCTGATTGCACAGACATAGGTAGACGTAAAATAGTGATTATGACAATAGGAGTTAAGAAAAATATTCAAATATTCGTCGCTGTGACTTCATTAGTTTTTAGAAATATAAAATAATTATAAAAGTAAAAATGTAAGACTACACTGTTAAAAATTATTATGACCTTGCACCAAATTTGGTACTCATTTAGCTGCAACCAACATTTGGTGCTTAGTTTCACCATTTTACGGTGCTACCACGGATTCCATTTAGTGGTGAAACGTTGCACCAAAATTCATATTTTCGCTTCGCGCTTTTATGGTAAAACGTTGAACCAAAATTCGAGTTTTCGTACTATTTTAGTAGTAGTATTTTTGTAGCGAAGCTGGAACCTTGCGATCGCAGGATCACAACTTTTTTATTTTTCTTTGCTTCGTCCTAATGCATGTTTCCTGTTTTTAAAAAAAATTCAGGTGAAGACACTCCACAGGGCCATTGAGTACATCCAAATGCTTCAAGAGATGTTGGATCAGGGGGAAGAGGACCACTTAGGTGGTTCCGGAGATCACCATCACCACATGGGGCTCCTGGGGACCACCGGTTCCGACTCCACTCTCAACAAGGAGAACGAGCTGCACCAAAGATGGCTTCAACTGCCCACGGTAAGTTCACTTTCCGAAACTAAAATATAATAGTTTAAAATAACTAATACTTCATAAGAAAAAAACGTTAGAACACATTAGGAAAACTTTTATAACAGTCGGAAATAAGACAATATTAAATTACAGTTGGATAAAGTTGGATTACAGTTGGATCTAAATTTATAATGTTTGAAAATACCCAACCAACAAAAATCCTGATAGTAAGAAATATCCATAATATAGATGCTAATACTTAGCCTGTTGAGAGAGGGAAAAAAATACTTTTATGCACTGAATGAAAATTTAATTTACATTTTCAGCATATTTACATAAGGAGAAAGGAGCTCCAAATTCCAATTTATTTATTAATGAATTCAGAAATACCATTTGTTTGGCATGCTTAGAACTTTTTCTGAACAATAATCAAAAAACAAAAATAATATTTAAATTTAATTTTTTTTAATAGTTTTTTAAGCTTAAATAGACTTAAAAAAACACTGCTACTCCTTCGATTTTTAAAGTTTAAAAAAAATTAAATAGATTAAATAACAACTAAGTATATACCAGTAGCGGCTCGTCCACTACAGCAAGTACAGCCGGGCTGCACCTAAATTCAGTATTTTAAAACTAAAATCAGATATTTTACTAATTTTCTTAAATAAAGATTAGAATTGAAAATGAAATTTCTACGGTAGTACACAAAATCTCCGATAAATAGCAAGCCTGTTACCGTAATGTACAATTCAGGAGAGGGAAAAAACTCCATTCAATCATACTGCAGCCAAAAAGCGAAATTCGAAATCGGCTGCATCGTTGCCATGGCAACCTCTACGTAGTATGGAGATTCCTCCCCATGCTAATGGACTGCATTTGTGAGAAGGTACAGCCGAAATGAATTTTCTTGTTTTAGCTGCACTTGAGGTTCGATTTGCTGATTGGCTCGTAGGTGAAACGAGAACTTACGAGAATATCTCCAAACGGAAATGGTTTTCGTGATACATTTACTGTGTGCTGTTGTTTCGGGACATGGTCCTGCTATTGTTTTGTTATTTAAGTTAATATTAAAATGGACCGATTCGCATGTTTAAAAGTAAGGAGGATTGCTTTCATTTTCAAATAATAAGTAAGTGTTTTCTATTTTTTTCGCATATTATCATTTTGTAAAAATTGAAAGGAAACTTTGATTTGAGTACTGAATAATAAAGAATTTCCGTTCATGTATGGTTTTGGGCAAATGGTGTGGGGGGGGGGGGGGGGATTCACATGATTTCGGCTGCACTAACATTTTCGACCATTTTAAGTTCACAACCTACAAAATATTCAAACTTTTATGTTTAATAATTCGTAAAAAGATATTTATAACTAAATGAAAAAAAAGCTATTCATACGTTTGTAAAACAAATCTGAAAGCTTAAAAAACTTTTAACAGTTTAGTTTTAAATAATGTTTTTTCAAAGCCTTAGCATTTTAAACGTGACCAAAATTTAAAAAAAAATCAGTAAATTACAAATGTTGCAGACGAAAAGTATATGAAAAGGTGATAAATCGGTATATAAACATCTAAACGAAATTATGTTCTCTTTTTTTTATGGTTTTGAAATTTTGTACACACCTTCTTAAGTATGTATAGCATCGTTTTGTGAAGAAAAAAAAATATTATTTTGGAATTTGGGGCTCGTGTTCTTTGCTAATAAATACTTTAGTAAAGAAGGATTTCAAAAATTCCTCCAGTTCCATGATTTAAATTCGATTATTCCTTAAATGGATATTTTTTTATGAAGTTATATATATATTACTTGGAAAACCGGCGAAATATAGGAAGGACATAAACGTTTGCATACAACTTTACTAGCCGCCTTAGTCTTGGCTTATGCACGTTATTTTAAAAGCAGTAATATTAACTATGATAACTCTTTAAAAAAAAATAGTGCAAAATTTAATTTGGGATGTTATAATTTCTGTCATGTCGGGGTAAGGATTCTGCAAAAATTCTTCTCTAGATTTTATATATCGTCAGTTTAAAGTCAAATAATCCCCCTAGTTTCAAAACCAGATGGATCCATTTTCATAAGTGTTACAGAAGACGCTAAAAACGATTGACAGCTAACCACTTTTAGATCTAAACCAACGACTTCAAATGCATTTTTTAACTGGATTCAGACACTTTGGGTCAATACCGCTTTATAAGAAGATGTAGTGCATTGAGGACTTGTAAAAAATATTTAAAAAAAAATGATTTTACGAAAATGTGGACCTATATGGATTTGAAACTATAGAAGACTTATGTATGTGTATATAATTTAGATTATTTTTTGTGGGTAAAAATGAAAGACATTTATAAAAATTAAAATATATAACAAATATTAAAAAAATTCAGAAGTATTTCATATCTAGGTTTGTACATACCAACTACCTGACGGATACAAACGTATACACTCAAATCTGTTTTTGTACGATTTTTTATTTGTGCGATTTTTTTTGTGCGGTATATGAAAAATTCAATCAAATTGGAACATAATTGATTATCTGGCTACCGATACACATACAAGCGTCTAGTGAAACCATGGAGGTAACAACAGTCGTCGCAAAAACTGATCACCGCCTCTAACTCTAAACGAGTGCGAGGTAGTATCTTCAAGCGACGAAAGCGATTTTGAACCAGTTTACCACAAGAAAGTTCGCGTATTGTCAGACTACGAAGGATAATGGTTATGCGTTTTGAAAAGTGTTGTATGTGTAAAATAAGTACATATGTAAATTAAATATTTTTTATATATTTTTTAAATTAAATACCTTTATTTAAGGTTCGCATGTGTATTTTCTAAACCAGATTCCAAAAGGTTTGGCGAGATTCTAAGTAGCTGTCAAGCCTCGTGTCTTGATTTCGTTTAAAAAAGCAATTCCTAGTTATTTCGTAAGGTTTTATTTTCTACGTGAGCTGGTTATTTTCTACGTGATACTTTTTTATGCGGTCCCTATTCACCGCATAAAAAAATACTTTTTAATTGTGTTGCGAAAACTATTTTTTATAGCTACTCGTGAAGTTTTGGGCGATTTTTTTGTGCGTTTTTTTTAAGCGGTCCCTATCCACCGCACAAAAACAGGTTTGAGTGTATATCCGTTCGAGTATCTCCAGTTTTTCCTGTTGTATACATAATATAAAAGTTGATAAAAAAAATATTTTTTGAAATAATTTTCATATTTTAAGCATTAGGGGAATTTTAGAACACCTTCTCTACTTATATAATTAAAACAAAATTATTTTTGTAAGAAAATAAATGTGTTGGAAATATAAATTAAACTCTTCTGCAGTGAAAACAAACCTACAGATTCGAAATTTTGCTTATCCGACAGAGGGTAAAATCCAAACTGTTTAAGGTATTTCCCGATTTGAACAACTTTTCGAACCGTCGGCAAATCCACCAGGCATGGAAATGATGCTATAACTCTTTAGTAATTATTTTACGTGTCGTACAAAAAGCAAAATTACACAATACAACAAAACTAGAAGCATCGCAATTGCAACAGTCGTATCCAATATTCAGATATATTCAAATTCGTATCCTCATTATACTGTCAATCGACACTTGTCAGGCAAGATAATTGAGTCATGATGACAAAGCTGGTATTTTACTTGGACAAGTTTTTTTCCTCGCTTGGCCTTCAACTTGGTGTCTCCGAAATCAACTGGAATAAAAAAAAGGGAAAGAAGTCACTCAATTAAAATAAATATTTATTGGGGTGTTATTACAAAGTCATAAAGTACGCTTCATTTTAATTGGATTTAGTTCGAAAGTCACAGTGATTTGCTCGTCTGAGTAGTTTTTTATGCAAATTCAATGACCACAAAATGAGTCTTGTGAAGTTGCTATTAGGATAGAATGGTTATTACGGTGATGGTTTATGGCGGTTGTAAATTTTTACTTTGGATAACAATGTTTCAATTTTTGAACAAGTTACAATGTTGCATAGTATGGAATCGAGTTGGATGCAAATTGAATGTCTAATTAGTGAGTACCACTCAGTTCCAGCCATTCAAATAAAAAATTAAATTATATTAATTGACATAACAGGTTCATATGAGGTTGGTTGAATAAACGTCACACTAGAACTACAAAAATTGCTACTGGTGTCGGTTTGGGGTTTATCTCAAAGGAAGGAACACTGCCTCGTAATTTTGAACCATGAAGAGGACAACATCTGAGCTGGTACCTGACCGTCTTGTGAAGTTGCTATTAGGATAGAATGGTTATTACGGTGATGGTTTATGGTGGTTGTAAATTTTTACTTTGGATAACAATGTTTAAATTTTTATCAAGTTACAATGTTGCAGAGTATGGATTCGAGTTGGCTACAAATTGAATGTCTAATTAGTGAGTGCCACATAGTTCTAGCCTTTCAAATAAAAAAACTAATTTTATCAATTTACATGGTTAAATAAACGTCGCACTTGAACTACACAATGGACAACTAGTGTCGGTTTGAGGTTTCTCTCGAAGGAAAAACCAAGGAACACTGATATTTTTCATTTTTTGTACTCAATACTTCAGAATTAAAGTAAAAAAATCTTTTTAATTTTAAAGTTTATATTTGTCTGGAACAGCGGGAAGAGATTCAATGATACGATAGTAGCGAGTTCGAAACTGGGACTTCTGAGTTATTGCAACTCAATTATCTTACTTCCAATTCTTCTTGTACCGAATTGTAGTAAATCAGCCTATGTAGATTAGCATCAGCTCTTTTTATTAATTGTACTCTTTTTTGAGTTGAGTTTGATGTCTTTTTCAAAATTGAAACTTACGTACTCGAAGCCATGATAAACATCGAATGTACTCAAACACGAGTACATTTTACTTATTTTTGAGTACCTATTTTCAACAGTGTAGAAAGTTCATAAATGACAATAGAACAATAAATCACAAGAGTTCAAAGAAACCAAGAAATGGCCAATGGAATCCCAAAACAGTTACTTTCCAAGAATCGGATTACTATGCACAGACACAGACGAAAACAATTACGTTTCTCAGCCTTAAGGTGCAAACTGCCTCTTTCAGTACCTCACCACCTGGTCCGAGAAAGAAAAAGAAAAACACACATGACATATAACTCAATAAGAATCTCTTATTTTAACAACTCGACATTACATCACATAGCCAGAGCGACGAATGTAATAGACGGCCAACAAGAATGCCATAAGAAACTTTTAAACCAGTTCTGCCCGTATATATGTATACCTTCACCTGTCCTGATGACGCCTGTAGCCCGGTGACTTAAGTCGTGCAGTCTTAAAAAAATTGTTTATTTATTATTTTAATAAACAGATGGCACGAGTCCGAATGCCCGATAGCCGATAGGGTTGCTGATTTCGCACATCGCTAAAATTGAAAAAAGTCGCCAATATATTCTTTATTCTGGTAAATTTTTCGTAATTTACTTTTGATATCCTGTACTGTATTTATGCAGGTTTTTTTCAGTGTTTAAGAATATATAATTTATTGAGATATCGTTCGTAATTTATATGATATGTTATTTTAGATTTTATTAGATGGATAATTTTTCAATTTGGTGTAGCAATTGCAATATTTCTTAGTTCCCGACTTATTTGCTGCTTTTGTTGTATATTGTTCAAAAAGATAGTTAATTCACGGATATTTATTGAAAAAATTCAAATTAAATTCAATCACAACAACTGATGGAATCACTAATATTTGTTATTTAAATGTTTCATATAAACTTAAAAACTAAGCCAAATGAGCGAGTTTTTGCCAAACATGGTAGAACTACGCTAATAAAGAGCTGGTTTGGAATACGGAGGTTTTTTTTATACGTGAACCGCAAAATTGTGGTTTTTGGGAGGCATGGAAGCTATTCACGCTATGGAATTATTAAATATTAGAGGTCAAGGTGAAGGTCATTACGAATTACTTTTGTTAATCACCGAGACAAAAATCGAATTTCCGTAATTGAAAAATAGGGTTAACAGATTTGTGTAGTCTCGGTTTCAAAGCCTGCTCCAGCCCCTCTGCCATTTAGCCCGATTTCCCAAAATATATTTAGAATTTATCATGGATATTTGATTTACATAATAAAAAAAAAATGTTTTCTTTTGAACTCTTGTCTATTTTTCGAAATTGACGCCATAAATTTGCAATACTATAGCCAAGGGGACATTTATTTTCGTACCGTTATACAGTTGACTTATTTTTATCATCTGCATAAACATTAAAGTTATCAGAGAAACATGCTCGATTTACATTTGACAAATTCAAAGAAAAAGGAAATGCAACGTACAATGCTGAACTTCTAAATTTTAGGATTCTTCTACATTTTTTTATTTTTGAAAGTTATTGGAAGGAATAGAATGATTACTTATATTTAAAAAAAATATTTATAAGCAAAAACAACGACAGTCGTTGTAATTTTCGTCAAGGCGAAATCTCATTAGAATTAAAATTTTCAAACCTAGTTAACACATGCTGTAGTATGGAACTTTTGTATTGAATAATTTAAATAGTTCGCATTTTAATAAATGATTTACAGAAAAGTTAACATTTGATGAATTGACAAACACAAAAAAGACGTTTTGTGAAATATCGTGTAAAAATAAACATTTCCTAAAATGTGCAAAAAATAGACATTTTATGAAATAACATGCAAAAAGTAGATATTTCATGAAATGTTTATAGAAAAGTAGAAATTTAAGGAAATAACATACATACAAGTAGGCATTTCGTTCAATATCGTATAGAAAATTTGAAATTTCGTGAAATAACATAAAGAACAGTAGAGATTTCATTTAATGTCGTATAGAAAAGAAATAGCTTCATGAAGTGATATACAGAAAAACATTTCATGAAATGTCGTATAGAAAAGTAGAAACTTCATAAAACAATATATAAAAAAGAAGACATTTACTGCAATGACATATAGTAAACTAGGAAAATGACGTTTAGAAAACGTAACCATTTCAAGAAATAACTTATATACAAATATATAAATTATATACAAATATATAACTTATATACAAATATATAAATTATATACAAATATATAACTTATATACAAATATATAACTTATATACAAAATATTTATAGAAATGACATGTGAACATTTCATGAAATGTCTATCCGTTTCATGAAGCGCATTTTTACGCACATGTAGCATTTTTTTGGAGTACGAATGAAATATTGAAAATGCAAGTGATTTTCACTAAAAGAGAAACTCATATATCAACTCAATGGTATTTAAAAAATAATATTTAAAAAATAATATTTAAAAAATAATATTTAAAAAATAATATTTAAAAAAATAATATTTAAAAAAGTAATATTTAAAAAAATAATATTTAAAAGATAATATTTAAAAAATAATATTTAAAAAATAATATTTAAAAAATAATATTTAAAAAATAATATTTAAAAAAATAATATTTAAAAAATAATATTTAAAAAATAATATTTAAAAAATAATATTTGAAAAATAAATTGCATGCGTATTTGAAACATAAAAATATATATTTGAAAAATATTGGTCATTCCAGTGTTTTTTTTTCTATTAATTTAAATTATAAAAACAAACGACTCTGATTCCCAGATGGATAGAATCCTATTCTTATAGATTTTCCCAGAGGTCGGTGCGTCCTTAAAATCGTGACTTTTCACTTTTGCATCTACTTTTTACGAGTCCCGTCAATCGTGACTGAATCTAAACGCTGCATAAAAACATATAAAACCAATCAACGCGTCCTCCCCACAACCGTTACGATCAAAACACCCAGAGGGGGTCCTCAATTTCTTTTTTTGTCCCTTATCTGAAGGTTTGATACCTACGCTATACAGGGGGATCCTTATGGGAATTTCTGATTAGAGAAGATATAAGGAGTCGGCGCGTCTTTGAAGGTCTTTGTAAGTGTCAACATTTTTGTTTACGAAGATAAGTCGACTAGTAAGTGTTGACGCGCTTTGAATTGTGGTGTTTGAAGATTTTTTTTCTTTCTTTTAGAACCGCATTGGATCCGTGATCCGCGGATAATTTTATAACTTAGAGTGATTACAAAAGAATACCACAATTTCCAAAGGCAATATCTCCACAATCAAACAATTTAGAACGTCATTCTATATATCGTCAATCAAAGTGCAAAATGTTGTATGTTTAAAAGCTGCACATTTAGAGAAAAGAAGAAGAAGAAAATCTCTATGATGGATGATATTATGATAGAATCTTTTTACATTTGTTGTAGCTTTTATTTTGTGAGCTAATGATATAAAAGATTTTGCCACCAGGTGATGCATTGGCGTTGTAAAATATTTTGATAATATTTGAGATACTTTTTACGAATTTTAGGGTACGATTGTCTTTATCAGTAATTTCTTATGCTAAATCCAGTGTTTCCAATTTCCCATCGTAAATCCATTAGTTTTTAATTTTATGACATCACTCTTCCATTCAACATAAGTTTAAAAGTATTAATACAAATATAATCCCTATAACATATCAACCTTTATAATGTACTAGCTGAAGTTCCAGGCGTTGCCTAGGCTTTATGCAGAGTGTTGATCGATTTATTCACTGTGATGCCATCTGGTGGATTTAGCAAGAAGTTATTTCTACTTTAAGGGATGGGAAAGTAAAATGGGGTTGTTTTTCGAAATCTCATGCAGACAGTGATTTTCCTATTGTTTTAAATGTCAAGTGTGCAATACGTTATCAAACTCGGAATGAAACTGTAACTTTGTATAAAAAACAAACAATACAAACAATGTTAAAATAAAAATAATCCCGAAATAAATAATTGAAAGGGTTACCATATTATAATACAAGTCACATAGCGGTTGATTATATATATATATATATATATATATATATATATATATATATATATATATATATATATATATATATATATATATATATATATATATATATATATATATATCAACCACTATGTGACTTGTATTATAATTATAAAATTTAAAATATCACTCCTAAATCAATAAAAATTGTTCATGGGAAAAAACAGGTGAAAATAACTCAAGACATCACCTAACATGACGTCATCCCCTTGCCTTTAATTTCCAGCTCACTCCAGTGACGTCACAATGGAGTCGCGTGCAGGTGATGCAAGTCATGTTCCCCACGTGGGACGTGACGCTGCGTTCGAGATTACACGAGGTCACGTGATAAAAAAAAAGGGAAGATCTGGGTTTTTTTCGAAGCGTTTGTTTCAGTTAGGGGGATTTTAGAATAAGTTTTAGGGGGTATTTTTTCGGGACTCACGTTTCCATCATCGATTATATTTAAAGATTGAATGATTTTAAGGAGTGTTTTTTTTGTTAACATTGATTTTTTAAGTGATGTACTTGTTTTAGAAAAACGTTTGAGAGGAAATTGGGTTTAATTTATTCCCTTTTTTTTCTACCTTGAAAAGGGTGTGGTTGATATATTTCTCACGAGAACACCGTGGGAACATGTTTATGAAGAAAGGAAACAATTTTTTCTTTCTATAATTTCAACCGATATTCATCCTTGTTGGGCCTTAATTTATTGCTAGTAAGAGTGCACAGTTTAATGAGCATTAGAAGCTTTTGTTTTTGCAGATTTTACCACTTAAAGCCGTTTGAAAAATGTTTGAAGCCGTTTGAAAATTGTTTGTATATTCAGAACTTGAAACTTTTTTCACAAACTGGTTTATAAGTTCTGGTAGATGTGTCTGATTTTTTAAAAAATATAGTCGCCTTAAAATGTAAAAAAAAATCATTTTCTATTTAAGAAAGAAAAAAAATTACATAACTTTTATCATAGTCCAGTATAAAATCGTATTATTTTACATTAATTTGTCATTTGTAAAATGACAATGTACAGTATCGTCAAACAGGAAAATTTTGCCATACTAGGAAAACTTTGCCAAATTCCTGAACCAACCATGTTGGTAATAAAGTTGGTTGGTTCAGAAACTTAGCAAAGTTTCCGTAGTATAGCAAAATTGTCCCGGTTAACGATACTGTACTTTGTCATTTTACAAATGACATAATATCCAATAATACAAAACTTTGCCGACAAGGACATGATAAAGAGGCTTAAATGATTGGTTGGTTCAGGAACGGACAATTGGCAAAGTTTCCCTACAATGACAAAGTTGTCCCGGTTGACCGGAACAAGTAATTCGTTAATCGTTATACTTACTAGGAAATCATATTTAAAAAGCATTTTATAACGTGAGTTTGAAACTTTGCCAATGTCGAAGTTTTTCAAATTACAATAAACTCATTATTAATTAATATCAATTATTAATAACTAGTCTTGGGCAATGATAACATTTTGCCATCGCGATTGATCGCCAACCAATAATCGATATTTTCGAGTTGATTTTTCTATAACGATATTTTATTATTAGAATAAGGTACACTAACACAAAGGAACCTGCCTAGACTTATGTTATAGGAACTGCACTTTTTGTTTTCTAATTAAGGAGTAGTACAATTTAATTTTATTCCTTATTATTAAATATATAGATACTTTACTTTGTCACTTTTGTTAAAGTATTACTATAAAAAAAAATATTTATATATTATAGTTTTTTATACTCTTTCGTTTGTTGATAAACAAACGCAATTCTTCTGGAGTTGATTTTTGGCATTCCGAGTGTTCTTTCGGACCAGGCCCGTCGCACCAGGGGAGTTTAGGGGGGAGTCCGACCCCCCAATGATCTGGAAACCGTGAAAGTTGTTAATTTCAACTTCTAAAAACCCCGAGTTGGGAAAATTTATGCATGCAGAAAATTAATATTATTAACAAATGAATGCTAGGGAAGATAAGAAATTGCCCAACTTGTAAGATTATATTTAAATTAGACATCAGAACGGACACTGCATTGGAATGTGGGTGCAAAAAAAATCAACGTTTGTGATAGAACGGTTTAATATTACCTAAAATATATATAAAAAAATATGAAAAATGTCGATAAGTTGGAACTTGGAATTTTCGGCACTGTTGAGTTGGGAATTTCGAATCGTTAAGTTGGGAATTTTTTTTATTTCAACTCCCCCAAAATATTTTTTGTGTAACGGCACTGTTCTGGACTCAAGTTCTTTCGTACTTTCGACTAATCGTCAAATCGAAAATTACAAAATCGAAATCGCGATGATTTTTACTTCTGAAATTTCGATATATATCGATTCATCGCCTAAGCCTATTAATAAACACCACTAATTAGATAACGTCATCGCGATTTCGTTGGTACACCGAACTTCGAAGTCGATATAACATTTGGTAAGTGAGAATTTCAATATTAGAAGATACAACGACAAACTGATGAATTATATAAAAACATGTCACATTAAAAAAAAGAGCTGTTGGAAATAATGACCACTTCTTGCGTCGCTCTATTTACATAGTCTAATTTCCGAGCAACGCCTAGTCGTTATTGCCAGTGCTCATCAACGTATCGCTCCTGAATGATTTTTGCTTCATCTCCAGTATTAAAATAGCCGAGACAGAATGCTTTGATTAAATGGTCGGGTTTGCTGTCAAGTGGTGCAAGTAAAAAAAACAGAGTTCTGAGCACTGATCTCTAACTGTAACTTCTGGATAGGGCAAGACATTTCGTTGACTTGAAGCCGATGTAGAGGCAGCCAAGATGTGCCCCACTTTCTTTGCTACCGCAATATTTCGTGTATTTTTCTTGTTTAAATAAGCCGACTTGTTGAATGTCATTCCACTTAACATCACAGGCAAGCGAACTTGCAAACTTAAAACGAGTTTGTCTCAGAACCACTGAACTCTAACTATAACTGCTGGAAGGCTCAAACCTTGTTTTCTCTATGGGCGCGTTGAGCAGCCATGCTGTGCCCCAATACTTTTTTAAAGTGATTTAGGGGTGTTTTTTAATACTATAGCATTGTAGAAATATTAAATGTATATAAATATTATATTTTATTCTTATATATATTGCTTTTGGTTGAGCTTTTTTTTATTTTCTTTTTAAACCCATTTTAAATTCAATCTGCTATTAAAGAAGGAAATCATTTGCAAGTCAAAGTCGGAAGTAGATAAAAAGCAAGAGCAAAAACTATTTGTTTGATATAAAAATTAATTCTATAAGAAGAAAATATAATATTTATATACATTTAATATTTCTACAATGCTATGGTAATACAAAACACAACTAAATAAATTTTAAAAAAAAATTGGGGCACAGCATGGCTGCTTTCAATTGGCTTCAACGCGCCCATAGATGAAACAAGGTTTGAGCCTTCCAGCTGTTATAGTTAGAGTTCAGTTGTTCTGAGATAAACTCGTTTTAAGTTTGCAAGTTCCCTTGGCTGTGATGTTAAGTGGAATGACATTCAACTCCTTATTGGTCAACCAATTGATTTAGTACCCATCATCACTTGGACAAATGATTGATATAGCTACCTACACTGTATTTTTTTAAAAACTTAATTATGAGTACCTGAACCTACTTCTTTTTTTTTTAGTACAATTGCATCGTAAATGAGCGATGACGTACTGAAATGTATGCAATCGTACTTTCGCAAAAATGAGCAGTGTGATTTAATATTGCTAATTTCAGCTTCTGTTCAAGCCATCTTTACAAAGCGACCTGACACACTTAAAATAAGTGTTCAGAAAATGGTTTTCAACGTTATTTGATGTCGATTGCTTAAATGGAAACTGAGTTATTACAATTCAATATGCTTTTTTAGCATTACTTCTGTTTATAACTTCTTCACGTAGCTCTCGTGGTACAACGGATATCACAATGGACTTCGTGCAGCCGACATCAGATAGACGGATTGTGTTCGATTCCTGGTTGTAATTGTTGAAAGTTATGGAAAGTGATTTTTGAAGACAGCCTTTGTAGGATTGCATCTGCTCTTTTTATTTATTTTTACGCATCGCACTCATTTTTGGGTATATGTCTTTTTTAAAATCGAAACTTTTTTTTATTCAGAGATTTATTCTATGATTAGCATCGAATATACTGAAAAATGAGTACATTTTACTTATTTTTGAGTACCTATTTTTAACAGTTGTAGTATTAGAAAATGGTATTAGTTCATTTTCGGAATTGTTTTGAACTTGCGCCACTTTGCAGCCATCCTGCCCATACATTTAGAATAATGTCTTTTAGTGCAAACAGAACTGGACTTACATTTCCACAAGTTAACAGGAGGGGCCGTTTAGGGTGTCTGGTTTTTATTAGATTACATTACCCCTTCGGGGTAAAAAACAACAGCCTTTTGACTGTCCTCAGCAATTACTTCACCATTAAAAGTATTCGAAATATGACTCCACCTTTTCGCTTATATGTGTCGAGTCGTTGTATCACTTATTCATTTATTCGTTTCGTCATTCATTCCGTGTATTCATTCATTCCAATCTTCAATTAATTTTTTGGGATGAAACACAGCCGAAAGTCTATGCATAAGGCATAAGATAGTGGCGACGATTGTATGCCAATACAAGACATAAGTAAAAGTAAAGGGGCAAATATCTTATCTCTATATAAATTTCTATGAAAATTTGTTTAAATTGTATCAAAAAGTAGGGTGGTACTTGTCAATTCTCGCCCCTTCCTATTCCCTAATCGCCGCCACTGGGCGTAAGCGAATAAAATTGGAAGTGGTCAAATGTTAGGTGTAGTGTGAAAGTTTGGAGAAGAAAGTACCACCTAGTCACAAATAGCCCAATATTCAGATTTAGTGACGATAATTCAAACAACCAACTTAATTTATATGATTAAATTACCTTAAAGTTTAAAAAAAAATAGTTTATTGAAATACTAGGTCAAAACGTCACCATAAAAACTTCATTAAAGTTGTGAAATTAAAGTTTTTTTTTAGAGGAAAACCTGCATTTTTTTTTGAAGTTTTATTAAAAAAATTTTGTTAATGAAGAATTTTGTTTAAAACTTCTTTAAAAAACCTTCCAAAAACCTATCTTCAAAAGATATTTTAATTTTGAAGAATTAAAATGCAGATTTTTTTGTTAAAGGTTTAGTGCAGGAAAATTAAAAAAGAAAAACTGCACTTTTTGTTCCAAATTCATTTATAAAAACCTTAAAAAAAAATTAATTTCACACTTTGATAAAGTACTTACGCCGGCTTTTTTTACTGGGCTATCAATGGGACTACGTAAGTATGAGAGGTTTCAAGTGGATATGACCTGTTCAAGGGAGCAAATACTGCATTTCAAGATTTGATCACGCAACTACAACTTACTGAATAAAATAGACTCGTGTAAAAATAAATCACCCAATTTATTCATTTTTTATTTATTCTCTAACCTCATTTTTCTTCTTTTTTTTCAGAGCTGGGGAGACGAAGAAGACGACGACAACCAAAACAGCTGCCTCTCCTTCTACGACGATTTCGGCGACGCGATGTAAAAATCCACCGTCTCTCCATCGATTTCAATCGTAATCGTGTCATCGACGTGGCATTTTTGTCGTGCAGAAAATGGCAACGGCTCGCTAATCGTCTGCGGGAGCAGATGTTCCGAGATAGTTCATCGAACAGTGGACGAGAAAGAATAATCGATAGAATCTGACGAAGAGAGAGATTTCTTGGAAACACGGGAATTTATACAAAAAAACTAGGCATATTTATTTCGAAGAAAGTTTTATATGCGAGTAAGACATTGTTCTTGAAAGATGTTCATGAAACAAAACTGCAGTAAACTATTTTGTTCGAATACAAGTTATATATTTAGCAATGTTCTGATGCGAAATCTAATAGTACATTCATTATCAAAATACTAATGCATAAAAAAGCGTTGGAAAGATATTCATATTTTTAATATAGCTGTATACCTTCTAAGAAACATTAATGGTTGATCAAGGAATTCGAGTGTTAAGATATTTACTATATTCGTTTAATAAATACTTTAACAAATATTTGAGACTATATCTGGATTGTTCTAGATATAACTTTTGCCTAAGACTTTATATAGGTAATTCAAGATATAACTTTTATAAACAGAAACATGGCAAGCTCCATATCAGTAATCTTTATAGAACATACCTCAATACCTCAATTGTTCAAGCTACTATCATTCTAGAATATGTATTGCTGTTCATCATACGGCTTTACCTTGTAAAGCAATTACAAAGGAAACTGTACAAGTTTAAGCATTCAGTCTGTTGTTGGTCGTCAATATTTGAATTTTGTATAAAAAACCATAATCATTCGAAGACGAAGGACAGTTTGTCACACACTATAGACAATTGAAATATAGCATATTTAACGTGCACCTCACCCTTCTACACGAATCTTTAGTGAGATCGAGGTCAAGAACTTCGACATGTCGGCTTTGAGAACACTAATCGTAACACTGTGGACCAATCACTTGAGGCAAATCATCAATTATAGGGATATTTAGTGTGTCTGAAAAAAATTTAGATGTGTTGTGTGCAATTTGTATTATAATTATTATACAAATAAACAACCCTTCTAAAAGTAGGCTTAACTCTTTTTACTCCAAGAACGTCTTTGATACATGTAATTAGTTTCGGAATAGTTACCCCTATCTTCTGTTCTTATTTCAACATATTTGGTGTTCCCAGGTGACAAACATAATATGTTTTTGAGTTAATGAGAGTAGAAGCTAACGACAGAACGAAAACAAGCTACTGAAAGAACGAAAACAAGCTACTGAAAGAACGAAAACAAGCTACTGAAAGAACGAAAACAAGCTACTGAAAGAACGAATAAAAGCAAACGAAAGAACAAAAATTAGCTAACGAAAGAATTAATTTTGCACAAAAGAAGGTCGTTTATTTTGTCACCTTGGTGTTGACATAGTAGTGTAAAGAGTTAATGCTAGCACATACAAAACTTTTACAGTGAATCATAACTCATTGCAGCAAAAAATTTGATAGGTTATACTGTAATTAGTGTCTTACGTTCTATTTGTATCAAAAGCGGAAGCTTTGATACAAATAGAATAAAGGCGCAGGATAAAGGCAAAGTGAAAATATGTATTTTCAATTCATTTGCTTTTAGTTTTATTTGAATTATTAAGCCAAAGTTGTAAAAGGTCTTGGATTTGAGAAAAATGAATTTGAATGTGTATATACTGTAAGGAAAAGATTAGATGATGAATGATATGTTTATAACTATTGAAGCATGATTTAGTTTCGCTAGGTTAGCTTAAAATATTTAACCCTCAATTGGTTCATGTATTTTTCAAATATTTCTATTGTTATTTTTATTCAAATTTTTTCTTAATTGTAATGTTTTGGTGTTAAAACTTCAGTTAAGTTTTAAAAAATTACACGCACATTTCAATGAAGTTTTAAAAAGCACTAAATAATTCAGTTATGTTTTTTAAAAAAATAAAAAAAAAATAAGCACATTTTAATTGGTTTGTGTACCAAAACAAAATATATATGTGACTAATGTTACTATGGAAAAATTTGATGTATGATCTAAAAGTGAACTGGAAACGTGACATACGGGTGATGAAAAAATCTAATCTGTTAAGATATCAGGAAAACAAATTGAAAATATATTCTAAATCTAATATTGTATTCTATAATAATAAAAGAATATGAGTTGTCATAATATGTTTTTACTTTAAATATCTTGTACTTGTTGAGGGTTAAATATGATGTATGTAAAATTATCTAGTCTTGGCGTTTATGTGTGAGAATGGTTTCAATTGAAGCGGAATTTGTTGATTTGTATTAGTAAAGGCCTGTTTGTAGCGTGATATCAAATAAATGTAAACGTATTTATAATTGAATATATTATTTAAATTAATCTTACTGTAAAATCTATATTTTAAGTGATTTTGAAGGGTTTTTTAAAACAAGAGTAAATTAAATCTCACGATTACTAACGATGATAGAAGAATTAAAAATGTAATTCCACATAATTGCAATAAAATAATGACACATAATGTATAAATACGCTTTTATATATCTATAATTTTTGTATGGTTTTAGAATATCTTAGTTTTATTTTAAAAATAATAATCCTACTACATTCAAAGAAGATTGGTTATAGAAGTGTTGTACTTGAGCTTAACTTTTTGAAAACTTGAAGAGAAAGTACATTTTTTTATATACTTGAAAAGTACTATTAATCAATACTTGTATTTATTTCACTGTATATTTTTAAGTAATTGTGTTGTATAATTAATTTTAGTAGTCTTAAGATGAGTTTTGTTTTTTATTCTCAGGAAATCGTTTCTAGTTGAGTTGAGTTGTTTCTCAGGAAAATGTCATTTTAACTCAAGCATATAAATCTCAGGTATAAAAATCAGTGAGGTTGGTGATTTTGTAGAAAAACATTTACCATAATTACATGATATTATAATATAATTTGCTGTAAAAGGAAGGATATTTCAGATCTTTAAATTAAAAATTTTTCGTTTGGTTATTTTACTAAGTTTATAAGCTCGATGTTACATAATTTTTAAAATATATTAATTTTTTTATGTAACATTATATTTATAACTTATTTTTGGTATAAAAGAAGTTTCTAAAAATTAAAAATTATTTAAAAATTGAAAAATTTCTAAAAATTGGAAAATATCTAAAAATTGAAAAGTATTTATAAATTAGAAAATATCTAAAAATTCGAAAATATTAAAAAATTTAAAAGTATCTAAAATTTGAAAAATATCGGAAAATTGGAAAATATCTATAAATTGAAAAATGTCTAAAAATTATAAAATATCTAAAAATTAAAAAGTATCTAAAACTCTAAAAGTATTTAAAAAATGTTTAAATATTGGAAAATATCTTAAAATATAAAAACCTCTAAAAATTGAAAAGTATCTGAAAATTTTAAAATATCTAAAAATTGGAAAATATGTAAAAATTAGAAAATATCCAAAAATTTAAAACTATCCAAAAATCGGAAAATATCTAAAAATTGGAAAATATCTTAAAAAAATATTTAACAATTGTTAAAATATTTCTAAAAAATATTATGACTAAGTATAACAGTTTAAGAAATATAAATGTAATAATGAGGAATATAGTCAGATAATAAATATGGATATATCTAAATATTTACTATTTTTATGTTAGGGATTTCAAAGCACACACCGCTGTAATTTTACGCACATTTATTGCAATCAACATGTAGACCGCTGTGACATGGCACAATTTCACGCACCCGCATTTCATCCATCATTATTCACCATTAAAGAACCGGTATCCATTAATCGCATCCTATGTTAACTGTTGGTTTTGTGTATTATTTGCTAAAGTAACCTATCTGTGCATATTTATGACACCATTGTGTAAAGACGACACCATTCAAGCAAAGCTGTCATTGTAAATTGTATAAAAATGTTAATAAAATATTTTGCAAAAATTGTGTACTTTCATTTTTTTAGACCGTTAAAATAGAATTTATTAATTGGACCGTTAAAGTAAAACTGCTGTTCGGCTTCTTGACTCGGGTGTTGAAGTTATAAAGTTAACTTACTAATAAAAAATGTATTATAAATAAATAGAAAATGCCTAGTAATTAAAAAAAATGCCTAGTTATTAAATTAGTGAATGCCTAGTTATTAAATTAGTGAATACCTAGTTATTAAATTAAAAATTGTTCGATTGGTTATTTTACTAAGTTTATAAAATGTATATTAACCTTTTGCACTCGTAATTATGCTTTAGAAAGTTAGCAAATAACTCGGAATTTTTTTTTCATGTTCGATCAAGATGAATTTTTTTGCTGGAAATGTGTACCAATTTAACTAGAAGGTTTACCATCCTTAAATCAAAAATTTAAAAATATAACCCCTGAATACACCCCTTGACCTAGGATGGAAATGTAGCCACATAATATTTTATTTTTCAACGTGTCAAAATAATCTATTGAAACTACTAAGAATACTTAAGTATATTACATTACAGAGCATTAAAAATCTAAGAAATGTAATAATATAAACAAACTACATAAACAATATTTAGGGGAGGAACGTAATGCCGGCGCCTCCACCATAGCAAATCAACTTAGAAATACTTCGAACAGAAATGCTTTGGTTAAGTTATCACAGTTTGCCCAAAGCATTTCTGTTTTCTATAACTAATAAGAAGTAAGTAACTGTAACAAAACTAACTAAAAGACAATAAAAACAACAAAGAAACTACAAACAAGAAACAAAATGAAAAGCACAACATAAAGAAACAATTACATTTTATAATTCTGTGTTTTCCTATTCCAATTTCTATGGAGACATACGAACGCAACGGTACAGATGCGATGTCCCCTGTACGGGAACATACGAGCGCGATGATAAAACGAGTGATGTCCCCCATACGGGGACATACGAGTGCAAAGGGTTAATTAAAAAAATATTTCAAAATTATTATTCAAAAATTATATTAATTAGACTATTTCGAAAACTAGCACACATTTTTAGCAATATCTAGAAAATTGTAATTGATCCAAATAGGCACAATAATTTTTTTTTATTTTAAAACTTTTTACTATAGTGGACAAACAAACCTTTGTTATATTGTAATTTTTTAAATTATTGCTTGCTAACATAAAATTGATGTTAGGATTGTTAGATATTTATTATTTTGTGTGTTCTTACTATTGGGATTAATGATACTAACGTATAAATTGTTTGTAGTTATAACAATGTTGTAATAAACTCTTTTCTGTCTATATAAACAATATTTTTAACCAACTTAAGAGAGCCAACCGATTTCGAAAAGCACGCCAAGGAGCTGGTTCCCAATTCGCCTGTTATGTATTTTTTAATGTATCCTGGAGCATGATTTCTGTTCTAATTCAGATATTTAGATCATTCTTGTTTTGTTGGATATAGGGGTTGTCCTATTTTGGCACTTAATATAACAAATAGCCGGTTATCCGGTATTTGAATATCCAGAATTTTTAATTAATCGGATGTTTGAAAATATTGTCCGATTTCGAAAATTCTTTTTTTGTTAAACAGAAAAATATCAACTCTGGCATTTCTTTAGTGATTATCCGGATTTTACTTATCCGTAAATATCATGTAAACGGACTTTCTGGAAACATTTTCTCCGATTTTAAAATATTATCATTGTTGGATATGGATCATTATAACAATCTGCATTGTTGGAACAATATAGTGTTTTGTACTCACCATTTATTAAACCGGATCTGGGATGTGGAAAAAAATTGAACAAATCTTGAATTTTTTGTTGAACAATAACAGGGGGCGATACCGCCTGCTAAATTGAAAACTAAAAAGGGAAAAATGAAATAATCTTTTTTAAAACAAGGAAAACCAACTTTTAGAGAAAAAGTACTAAAAAGTTAAAAAAAATATTCTTTAATGTGATGGACAAGTCAAAAATATTTAAATAATTCATAATAATACTTTACTTAAAAAAGTTTTAAATTGGTGCCAATTTACAAAACCCATAGAAAATTTTGGAGCCGATTTGAAAAATTGGGGGGTTGGTGGGGAGTCCGCCCCCAATCCCCCCGACCCTCCAATGATCTGGAAACCCTGAAAGTTGGAAATTTCAACTTCTAAAGACCCGAGTCGGAAAAATTTATGCCTGAGGAAAACTAATATTATTAACAAATGAAAGCCGGGGAAGAATAGAAATCGCCCAACTTGTAATGTTACATTTAAATTAGATCTCAGAACGGACACTGCATTGGAATATGGGTGCAACAAATCAATGCTTGTGAAAGAACTGTTTAACATTACCTAAAATATATATAAAAAAAAACTTGAAAAAATATCGATAAGTTGGAACTGGGAATTTTCAGCAATGTTGAATTGGGAATTTCGAATAGTTGATTTGAGAATTTCGAATCGTTAAGTTGGGAAATTTCTTGCTTCAACCACCCCAAAATATTTTTTGTATAACGGCTCTGCTGTATGTATTCATTTTTAAGCACACTTTTGTTTACGAGTACAGCTAACAGAACAACTGCCCAAATAAATATAAAAGCCGAAACAAATGTATAGAACAAACACAGAACATTCTCTTTTATCGAGTGAAATATCATTTTCAATACATGCCATTCACTAACGCATAAACAGTGCGTAATCTGAACTCAGAACTAATCAGCCCACTTACACCAATAAATAATTCAGCTCGTTGCATATTTCAATAGGACCCCCGAGTTAATTTAACTTTCCCTCTATATCACGTAACCCTCTGCATTGTATGGGTGTAGGACAATTGATGTTCGAATCCCCCCCCCCTCTCTCCCCCCAATCCCTGCTAATTCGTGCGCAGTTATATTATATAACGCTTGGCTGCGCGCCACTTTGTGTTCGACCTCCGCCCCCTTTTGCCATCCCTTTGTGGGGTTGCAACTAAACAGTTTATCGCAGCTTATTAGTTATTGATGGAAACAATCAAGTTCGCACGTCAGTCGGCCGTGTGCAGGTTCGACGGGGGGCGTCCTGATATTATGATTGTGTTAGTCGAGTGGTCAATCTGTAGCGGGGCTCATTGAGTGATTATTCCAGAAAAGAAGGTTTGGTTTGGTTTGGTTAAATAACGTCGCACAAGAGCTGCACAGTGGGCTATTGGCGACGGTTCGGGGCCTATCTCAAAGGAAAGGCCCGGGAACGATGTCTCGTATTTTTGAACCATGGTCAGATGAGGAGGACAACACCTGAGCTGGCACCCAACGCCTTCAATAGACGTCGGGACTTTGGACCCCGATCAGATTTATCGTGCACCAGTCCCGTATACACGCCGTTAATTTTTTGTGGATGTTCTGGACGACATTATAGTAGTTTGGTAGCGAAGTTGGCAACCCTCCGATCGCAATATCACTACTTTTTACTATTCTTTAGTCTAGTCCATCGCAAGGTTTTGAACCGGGGACCCTTGGATTACCAGCTGACGCCTAATCCACTCGGCCACGGAGGCCGGTCCTCCAGAAACGAAGAAAAAATATTTTATGGTTGGTTTGTTGAACCAAAGTTGCACCAAATCTACACAAATAGGCTTTTGGGGACAGGGCCGGATTTAGAGTTAGTAGGCCCTTAGGCTGATTATGTGGTGCGAGGCCCCCAACTGCTGGGTGGTATGGAGTACCCCACCAGTAAAAGGTTCTGAACCCACCAATACAATCATTCCTTTTGACGAAAAGTTCAATGAAACTTTACCCTTCGCGCTGCAAGAACATCGTTGATATTTGCGTTATTTCTACGGAACAGTTATTCGTGGTTGTGTTCGTTTTCTCAGAATTTTTTGTGCTCATAGAGCGGAAAAGATCATAATCTGATATGGATCTGCAAGGTTTTGGTTAATTAATGTCGCACTAGAGCTGCACAGTGGGCTATTGGCGACGGTTCGGGGTCAATCTCGAAGGAAAGACCCGGGAACACATTCATACATGCACCTCGTTATTTTAGAACCATGGTCAGATGACGAGGAAACACCTGAACTGGCACCCAACGCCTTCAATAGACGTCGGGACTTTGGACCCCGATCAGATTTATCGTGCACCAGTCCCGTATACACGCCAGTATAATTTGTTGGATATTCTGGACGACTTTCTAGTAATTTTGTAGTGAAGCTGGCAACCCACCGATCGAAATATCACTACTTTTTTACTTTTCTATGTCAAGTCCATTTCCCGGATTCGAACCACCAATCCTCTGATTAGTAGCTGAACGCCTTCCCAACTGAGCAACTGGGGCTCAATGGATCTGCAAGAGAACAAGTTGTAAAAAAAATAAGATCGGTGTATTTTAAAACCAAGGTCACGTTGTTCTCGTGTATTTTAACCCTTTGCACTCCAAGAACACTTTGCGATTTGTGTTCTTTCTATGGAACAGTTATTCCTCTTTACGTTCTTTTCCACTGATTTTTTTTATACTCATAAAGTGGAAAAAAATCCTAATCTGTTTTGTATTTGCAAGAGAACAAGTTGAAAAAAAAAAGATTAATGTTCTAAACACAAGATCTGTTTCGACAAACACTGTTCTCGATTATTTTAAAGAACAGGGAAACAAAAGAACTGGTCGTTATGTTGGCGCCTGGAAGGATACAACGGAGTGCAAAGGGTTAAAATATATAATAGACTAGCTGAAATACCCGTTCTACGCACGGGAAGGAAATAAATTACAAAATTGATACAAATACAATATTTATAGCGAAATAAACAATATTCTTAATTTGTCACCCATGAGGGGAAACCACAGTATTAAAAGTACTAATTTGAAACGAAATTTTATTGGCAAGGTCCTGTAAGAACTGGAAAGATTGCTAATATGAAGTTGTCTACACAATAACGTGGATATATATGCATTACTCCCGTTGATCACCATCTATATTTTAATCTTTAGTAACATCCCAAAGATTTAAACGGGAAGAACTCTTATAAATATTAATAAAAATTATCTGAAAAAGTTTTATTAGACACCTATGTCAACATTTGTCGTTAAGTTTCACAAATTGGTGAAAATATAAGAAGAAAAAAAAACGAAAAAGAATTTTAAAAGGTCCATTTGCCAAATTCAAGATTTTCATATTTTTTCTTTTGTACGGTAAACCTTATCAATATGCGAGGAGGGATGGTTCCCCAGCACTTTTTTTAGATTTTGTCCCCGCACTTTTTAAATATTTAACTTTTTTAAATAAAAAATAAATCATATTTTTTACTTCATTGAACTTCAAATCAATTTTTTAAAAAAAATCGTATCAATCCCCTACCCACTACTACAGAAGATATACGCAAATCCAATCCCCCTCTGACACTTGTACCACGTGGGGGCAGAGTCTATAACAACAGTTTTCGATTCCGCCACATAACTACTCGTATACGCATACCTTCATATAAAGAAAGGTAGGCCGCATCGATCAAGCCAATTATTAACCCATTCCGCCGCTGACCGTGAAGGGAATGTCGCCCTTAACTGCAGGCTATTTCGTTCACATTACTCCCAGGGGAATCGTGTTATGGGCTATAAATGACCTACCATGGTATAGGAAAGTGAGTCGCGTCGATCAGGTCGTTTGTTAACCCATTTTACCCTCTGATCTTTATACCGCATGAAGGAAAATGTCACCCTTGGTGACAGGCAGTATACACTTCCACTCCAACAATTCTATGGAAAATCAGCTTTCTTGGATAAATGACATAACATGGAGTAGAGGAAGGTAGGCCGCGTCAATCAGATTGACCATTTATACACTCTCCCTCTAACCTTCCTACCACGTGGGGTCCAAAGTATTCATGAACCAATTATTACGGTACAGAGTGGCTTCTACCTACCAGATAGATTATTTTTCTATAGTAAGTAACAACTCTGTCAAAATTCATCTTCCTTGGTGTATAGAAAGTTAGAAAATTAGTGATGAGTCAGTGGATAAGTGGCAAGGATTTTTACTTTTGGCAGTTAGAGTTTGAATTTTTGAAAAAATTTTTAACTAAAGAAAAAACGGAGAAGTTGGCGATAAAACAATGCTGACAAATAAATGATATTCCCGTTGATTAACATTCGAGAAGTTTTACTTTGTTCGGTAAACCCTATCAGTATGTGGAGTTTAACAATTCTAAAACTATCCAAATTGTCCAAAACTAACGGTCCGTACAAAAAATCCCACTGTCTCATGGAACACTCCCTTAAATACGTTAGATCGGTACAAAAATAGCTTACTTTTCCTATTTAAGGTATAAGTAACAAATTTGCCAAATTTCATCTTCATAGGTATACAGAAAATAAAAGAAATAGTAATGAGTCAGTGGATAAGTGGCGAGGATTTTTACTTTTGGCATTTACAGTTCGAATTTTTGAAAATCATTTCTTAGTGAGCAATTTTGGCTTAAAGTGTACCTCCACGCCAAATTTAATTTTCATAGCTGATGTAGTACGGAATATCCTGTTACCCAATCATATTTTCACCATTTTGACATACATTTTATCATTTTTTGACACTAATTTCGCCATTTTTATGGTATTTTTACATATGTGTTCATATTTTAGTTCATTTGGCGATGTTTTTATATATATAGATTACAGAACTTCACTCACAGGTAGAGTGGTAACATAACTGGCCTCTCGGCAGGTAAACTAATAAATAATGGATAACACAAAACTAACTGAGTGCACGGAGGCTAAATTACAAACTTGTATTTAGCGATGGGCTTCCTGTCTTGAACCTTTATATTATTCATACTGTATACTTCTCTTCAGTTTGATAATATATTTTTCGTATGGCTTGCACTTTTGGTCGTAGCATTTTTCGTTTTGTTTTCTTTTTCACAGTTAAATCCCCCCCGGTGCGACGGGCCGGTTTTTATATTATTTTTACATATATGATCATATTTTAGTTCATTTGGCGATATTTTATTAATTTGGCGAAATGTTTTATTCATTCGGTGAAATTTTAATTTATTTGGCGAAGTTTATTAATTTGGCGACAGTTTTTAGTTATTTGGCGACAGTTTTTAGTTATTTGGCGACATTTTGGCGATATTTAGTCATCAGCCAATCAGAATGCTCCTCGTACGTTACATAATATTAAAAATTTCCATTGTTTAAATTTTATATTTTGAATTGTTACATGTTCTCCATGTTAATCCTATGGAGAAGTTTCGAAAAAGGGGTTTTACAACCCCTTAAATCCGTTCGATCGGAACAAAAATAGCTTACTTTTCCTATTTAAGGTATAAGGAACAAATTTGCCAAATTTCATCTTCATAGGTATACGGGAAGTTGGAGAATTAGTGATGAGTGATGAGTGGGTTTTTCGCATTTATATATATAGAAGAACCAGCGACAGATAAAATTATCCCCATGATTATACTTTTTAAATGGCATAAACTAAATAGATTAAAATATAAATCTACACTATCAATCAAAATAATGCATTACGTAGTCATTAATGTTGAATGCGTATTTTTAATATACAAAACTTTGATGAAGTGTTTTTTATCGATTAACAATTTTTTTAAAGTTAAAAGTTAATTTCCATTTTAGGAGATGTGATTAAAACAGGTTTTACCAGATTCGATTAATACTCGTATTTAACGGGTAGTGCTATTTATTTCCAATGAAAGTGAAATGATTATACTTTTATTTCCAATTTTGTTTTGAGGTATATAAATCTCCTTTTGAATAATTAATAAACAGTATTTTCGGATTATAAACGCTTCTCTGAAAAATGATTGCCGTGTGCAAATGTTGAATAAATGCCGTTGTATATAGGGGATAATTAGTTACTCAATGAGGTTTGAAAAATTATTCGAAAAAATTCGCGGAACAATTACATATATTTATCATCGAGAAGTATTATATGAATTTAATCAAAACAAGCATACCGTTTATTTCCTAAATGCAGTGCAACATATTTGCTCAATAATTGTTCAGTAATTCAGCTCAAAGGTTGGTTTAAAAACACATAGGATTTGATTCAGCTACAACATCAAATGCAGGAGAATGCAAGGAATCGAACCCACACTATCAGACACCTTAACCTTTTCCGGTAAACTACCAGAGCGACTTGAAGAAGTTATAAACAGATTTTAAAAAAAAAAGTATGCCAAAAGAATGAGAAGTAAGATAATTGAGTTGTAATAACTGAGTTTTCATTTAAGCAATCGACATCGAATACTGTGGAAAACCATCTTCTGAACAACTACTTTAAGTTTGTCAGGTTGCTTGGTTAAAAGATGGCTTAAGCAGAAGCTGAGATTAGAAATATTGAATCACACTGCTCATGTTTGAGAAAGAACGGTTACTTAAATTTCAGTACGCCATCGCTCATTTACGATGTAATTGTATTCAATGGAAAACGAGTAGGTTCAGTTACTCATTTTTAAGTACATTTCTTTTTTTACAGTGTAATATTAAATGCCAGAGGACTATGTTTCTGCAGTCATCTTTATAATAAGTTAAGTTTAATATGAAATTATCATACCACAAGGGTTCGAAATTAGCGGTCGTTAGTCATATTTCGTAACTAAAAATTTCAGTTTGGCGACCGTAATTTTACACCCAGTGTCATTTTTGACGCCTAACTTCTTATAAAATTTCAGTTTGATGACCGAATTTTTGTCGTCATTTTTTACGTCAAACATTACATATATATATATTGTAGGTAAAACGCAAATTTCGATTTTTTTAAATCGATCTTCCGATTTTTTTAGATCGATCTTCCGGTTTTTTTAGATCGATCTTCCAATTTTTTGAGCTTCAAAGAATCGACGCATGCCGATCCACAAGGCTACTAGAGCAAGCGGTAGAATTCTGGTTCTGATCTTATCCGTGTTTGTATTGCAATTGATCGTTGAAATTAAAATCGTGGTACTATGGATTTTTATTTTTAGATGAAGTATTTGAAAAATGGTTAAACTTACTAATTTATATTTTATTTCATCGAGTGCAAATGAAAATAAGGAATGACAATTAAATACGTGAGAAAATGGGCGAAAAAAAGATTTTTTATAATAAAAATAGATTTTCAATAATTGATTTCATACGTTTCAGTAATTTTGTTAGTAAGATGGCGAGAATATAAAGGGAAACATTCTTCTAATTTAAAAAAAAAGCTTTAACGATTAAAAAATATCGTAATATTTGGCAGCTCTTTTTAAGCAATTTGAATTATTTGAAATTAATGCGTAAGAAGCTAGTAAAAGCATTTTGGCTACTAAAAAAATTACTGGGTGCCAATGACGCTTAACTTTTATCGTCTAATTTCCAACCCTGAATTACCACACAATGGTATAGCTATGTTTAGCTGTGCTATGTAGCTATTTTACCACACAATGGTATAGCTATGTTTAGCTGTGCTATGTAGCTATTTTACCACACAATGGTATAGCTATGTTTAGCTGTGCTATGTAGCTATTTTACCACACAATGGTATAGCTATGTTTAGCTGTGCTATGTAGCTATTTTACCACACAATGGTATAGCTATGTTTAGCTGTGCTATGTAGCTATTTTACCACACAATGGTATAGCTATGTTTAGCTGTGCTATGTAGCTATTTTACCACACAATGGTATAGCTATGTTTAGCTGTGCTATGTAGCTATTTTACCACACAATGGTATAGCTATGTTTAGCTGTGCTATGTAGCTATTTTACCACACAATGGTATAGCTATGTTTAGCTGTGCTATGTAGCTATTTTACCACACAATGGTATAGCTATGTTTAGCTGTGCTATGTAGCTATTTTACCACACAATGGTATAGCTATGTTTAGCTGTGCTATGTAGCTATTTTACCACACAATGGTATAGCTATGTTTAGCTGTGCTATGCAGCTATTTTACCACACAATGGTATAGCTATGTTTAGCTGTGCTATGTAGCTATTTTACCACACAATGGTATAGCTATGACCAAAAATCATAAATTGCTCACATGAAAATGATTGAAGGAAGGCGAGCCGTCTGAGGGGCGGGGCGTAAGATTACGTCATCAGGTGTCACATGATCGTCGTCATAATTTCCTACAACAGAAAGGAGATGTTTAATGTATTTTTATGTAATTTTTTTGGGGAGTAAGTTCAATATTAGACGTTTGTAAACGTCATCGTCTAATTTATATTGATATAAGTTTTTGTAGTAATAATTAAAAGCATTTTCAAAAGAAATTAAAACACTAACAATGAAACCTTCTCTATAAAAGTGGAAACTGCTTTAATATCTTTAGGGATATTGTAATTTTTTTTAAACAAAATCTTTCATATATTAAAATGTCACATTCCTTATTTCCTTATTATTTTAGAGGATCTTTATACTACACTAAAATTAGTTATTTTTAATTAAAATTACCCATTTTTCTAATTATTAAAGATATATATATATATATATATATATATATATATATATATATATATATATATATATATATATATATATATATATATATATATATATATATATATATATATATATAACACATACATACATATATAATTAAAAAAAAAAGAATTGAGGGTAAATTTGCAACCAAAATAAATGTATAACAATAATTTATAACAATATTAATAAATTTACATTATTTATTATATTTCAGTTCTTTTGCGTATTTGGCCTATGTCTAGAGGATTTTTTTATTCAGAATTTCCAATGTATTTTCCAATTGTTTTATGAATTTCCAAAGTAAAAAAAATAACATGAAAAAATAAATCTCTAATGTACATTGAAACAAATATTTAGGAGAATAAGCGTATATAAGAAATAAGAATAATATTTAAAACATACACGTAACATCTTTCAATTTCCAAAGAGTTCCATAAACATCACCATTTGACCCCTGATGACGTCATGGATAGCACAAGCCATTCTCTCGCCTGAGATGGCCACCCTATCCTCCTTGTCCCGAAGTGAAATCTTACACACCTAATAGTTAATATTCCATAATTATATGAAATTATAACAGTGGACATTTTCACAAGAGATTTCATTTATTATCTCTCCTAACTGACTAATTTCTCTCCTTTAGTGACGACTTGTTATTTGATAAGCGGCAAACCTATATGCAAATTAGCGATGAGCATGTTTCACGAAGCCTAAGGCTCTAAAAGGTGTGTTTCTCTCATGCTTTTATAATATTTATCGTTAATAGTATGCCAATAGGTAAGATAAATTATAAAATATTACGGCCCACAATTTGCATTCAGTTGATTCTGTATAATGTATGTATATTTAGGAATGAGGGATTGAACGAAAGCATTGAAATAAAAATGAATTTGGGTTGGGTCTTTATTTGATTATTATTAATGGTTAAATGTAGTGAATTTTTTTTTTAAATATCCAGGGAATACAACATCATTCTAATTATACTTTCAAAATACACGTGCCACGAAGTTTTACGACTATTTTCAATTTTAGAGTTGTAACCTTTCCCGCTGTAACCTTTGCTCCGCGTCCAAAATTGCAAAAAAGTAAGTTTTCCTTAAAAAATTACCTTTCATTGTAAAAAAATTAAAAAAAAAGTTATTTCAATAACTTTTGTCAAGTTTGATTATTAATAATACGAGGATTTTACATTATTTATCCTTAAACTCACTTACAAATATGCAATTATAACAAATTTAAATACAGGAAGGTATAGGCTACACTGTACCGAAAGGTTTGGTTCGTGAACATTCTTGGGATCCACGCGGTACAAAAGTTAGAGGAGGGAGTGAATAAACGACTTACCTGGTAGACGAGTCCCACCTTCATCTGCACAATGGGAGGTCATTTATCCTCAAAAGCTAATTTCACGTGGAGTAATGAAGATGGAAGCGCATTCTGCACCCAAGTACGATAGTCTTGTACACGCGGTACAAGTGTCAGAAGAGAATATGGGTTAATGAGCGTTCTGCTAGATATGCCTTATTTTTCTATAGACGATGGTATGTCATTTATCTTCATAAGATGATTTCCAGTGGAGTTATGGGGACGGAAGCATATACTGCAGTTGAAGGCAACACGCGACCCCCCCCCCCCCCTCCACACGTGGTACAAATGGCAGAGGAGGGAATAAGTTTTGCTTGATTGAAACGTCTTACTTTCCTATACACGATGGTATGTCATTTAACCCTATAAGATAATTCCACGTGGGGTTAAAAGGGTTTGTCAGGTGTCATATGACTCCGTACAGAGAGGTACGTACCCAATGCCGATTTTATAGATGTGTTCACTTCTAAAAGTATAAGAGCCGTTTTCATGTATTACTTAAAATATTAATACCAAATAATTGACAAGTTCTATTAAATTTATAAGATAAAAAAAAGAGAGAAACAATTATAACAATTTGAAAGTAATTTTAAGATACTAATAGTAAAAATATGTAAATTATATTGGAAATCATATGCTATTAGAAAAAATATGTAAATTAGATTGGAAAACATATTATTAAGCTACGTATCAAAAGTAAGACATAATTTTTATTTTGAGGAGAACTTGTAAGTCCGTCCATTATCAAGTTATATTTTACAGTGTTCAAATATTGTTGAAAGTGCCATTAGCATAGGAAAAGGAGGGGTTCATGGGGCTCAAACGTAACCTCTACCCCCCCCCCCGCCCCCCACACCAATAGGATTTAATTAGAAATTCCTTACTAATATCCCGAATAGGATCTTAAATACAATTTTTTCTATATGATACAAATATTGACGACCAACAACAGACTCAAGGCCCAACAAGGTTGGTCCATCTAGTACCTCCTGACTATCCCCCAATGCATATCTAACTTCTTCTTAAAATCCGTTACTCCTGTGCAATTAACAATATTCACTGGCAAGTTGTTTCATTTATCTATTACCCTATTACAGAAAAAGTGTTTTCTCCATTCTTGATTATAATGGGATTTGTGTAATTTAAACCCATGACCTCTCGTTCTATCACTCATATTAAAATTTAAACCCTTTACATCCCGTTGCCTGATAAATTTGAACAGTTGAATCAAATATCTGCTAACCCTTCTCTCTTCCAGAGTATACATATTCAAATTTCTTAATCTACCTTCATAATTCATGACATTGTTAATTGACTAAAATTATGCTAATTTTAATTTTAAATAACGACAAAATCGTTAATTTCTTAAGAAATGTATTCATTTTATTATTTATTTAACATATTATTGATAACTAACAATTTCTAATTAACAACTTTGCTAATTATAACCCTAGAACACCAACCGTGCTACATAACCAAAGTTAAAGTGAACGGGGGAATAAAAAATACTTACTTATGGTTACTGTTCTAGAGTTAATAGATAATTACTAATTAACGTAACATCTAATTAATGTTTATTTTTTTTATGTCGGTAAATATTTTCGGTGCGGAATTATATAGCTCCCCTCCCTCGTAATTTTTTAGTTACGTTACTTTAAAGTGACAAAAAATTTAATTGAGTCTTTTTTTTTCACTCGTATCACGTAACAAGAGATATTCAAATTTAGTATAATTAATTTTATTAAATTTGCACATATATGAAAATGTTTAAAATTGTCTAAATTGTATATATACAAATATTTTTCTAAGTTAATTTTGTGTAGCTTTGGGAGACTTTTTATTGTCGTTAGTTAGGTCATAAAATCCTTTCTTAGAAAGCTCTTAAAGAAAATGGCATATCTTTCAAATTAAGTTTTAAAAATCAAGCACGTCTTTGTTTAAATTTTCAAATAACGTAGATGAAAATTAAATGTAGTAGTTGGTTGACATTATTTATTATATATTTTTGGTTGCCATTATTCGATTTATATTTTAAAGCAGATGTCCATATTAATAAATGTTAAAACAATAAGTACGCAATAGAAAAAAAAAGTACATTTTCCTTTCAAAATCCAGATTATAATGCAACTTATTAGATGGTGGTGCCATCTGTCGGTTGTTATATAACTTTGAAACAGACACAATATTTAGATACGTTAAAAAAAAACACAAAAGGGAAAAAAATTCTATGGAAATCTGTGTGTTAAACAAGTAAAATGGAGGAGACTTAAAAACATATATTTTATATAAAAATAATACATGATCAGCAAGCATCGGTTCATTTAGTGCATCAAATATTTTTTTAAAAACGAATTGTGTATATTTTGTTGCCTAGTGCTGCTATCTATCGACCATAATGGAAACTATTTAAATTCCATTTTGTTATTAAGAAAATTTATAGAACAGGTTTAACAATATTTTTTAAATGATCGTTTTATTTTTATTAAACTATTTCATATACGAATGAAAATTCATGTATTATTATAAAAAATGTTTATATTTTTTTATTTTATAAAAAAAGAAATTAGAATTATGCTTTTTTTAACTTTATATTATTAAATATTTTTTTATGAGGTGAACAAATATGAAGAATATTTTATAATTGAACAACATAACGGAATTTCCAGGGTCACTCTTATTAACCACTAGGCCTTTGGGAATTTAGTATCAGGGAATTTTTAATCCATCACACAAACTTATGAATTAGTTTGTCATATTTTTATATAAATTCATTCGATATGTTTTTCGTCAACTACAAATGTATTTGACAATCATCCACAGATCTTCGATGCTGCTAATTTAATTTGAATAGATTATTTGTTATATAACTTCGTTACGTAAAATTCTGTAATATTTTTAAATATTCTGTAATATTTTTAAATATATTCTGTAATATTTTTAAATATTCTGTAATATTTTTAAATATTCTGTAATATTTTTAAATATTCTGTAATATTTTTAAATATTCTGTAATATTTTTAAATATTCTGTAATATTTTTAAATATTCTGTAATATTTTTAAATATTCTGTAATATTTTTAAATATTCTGTAATATTTTTAAATATTCTGTAATATTTTTAAATATTCTGTAATATTTTTAAATATTCTGTAATATTTTAAATATTCTGTTATATTTTTAAATATTCTGTAATATTTTTAAATATTCTGTAATATTTTTAAATATTCTGTAATATTTTTAAATATTCTGTAATATTTTAAATATTCTGTAATATTTTTAAATATTCTGTAATATTTTTAAATATTCTGTAATATTTTTAAATATTCTGTAATATTTTTAAATATTCTGTAATATTTTTAAATATTCTGTAATATTTTTAAATATTCTGTAATATTTTTAAATATTCTGTAATATTTTTAAATATTCTGTAATATTTTTAAATATTCTGTAATATTTTTAAATATTCTGTAATATTTTTAAATATTCTGTAATATTTTTAAATATTCTGTAATATTTTTAAATATTCTGTAATATTTTTAAATATTCTGTAATATTTTTAAATATTCTGTAATATTTTTTAAATATTCTGTAATATTTTTAAATATTCTGTAATATTTTTAAATATTCTGTAATATTTTAAATATTCTGTTATATTTTTAAATATTCTGTAATATTTTTAAATATTCTGTAATATTTTTAAATATTCTGTAATATTTTTAAATATTCTGTAATATTTTTAAATATTCTGTAATATTTTTAAATATTCTGTAATATTTTTAAATATTCTGTAATATTTTTAAATATTCTGTAATATTTTGAAATATTCTTGTAATATTTTTAAATATTCTGTAATATTTTTAAATATTCTGTAATATTTAAATATTCTGTAATATTTTTAAATATTCTGTAATATTTTTAAATATTCTGTAATATTTTTAAATATTCTGTAATATTTTTAAACATTCTGTTAGATATTTTTAAATATTCTGTAGAATTTTTAAATATTCTGTAATACTTTTAAATATTCTGTAATATTTTTAAAATTTCTGTAATATTTTTAATGAAATTATAAATATTTTTTATGGACTATTTATGAAATAGGAATCATATTGAGACTTATGAACTTTAAATTTATGGAAATACACAGTCATAAAT
>OZ010673.1:62539781-62628391 GCA_963932185.1 Troglohyphantes excavatus | reverse complement strand
TTAACCTTAATATATGTTTATAAGGCATTTAAAAATAATTTGACTTTTAAAGAAATTATAAATTGTCTAATTGTTTTATAAGTTGTGTATTTGCTGTGTAAATGTGACAAAGAATGACCATTTGTTTATAAGTTTTGAAATATTTTTTAAAAAATATTGTTTACAATGCTGTGTACATTGACCAACTTTTACATGATAATCATTATCTTTTAACAAATTTCTAAAAAACATCCTCTTAAAGTCACTTCAATAAAAAAGATAATTTTTCGGTTTTTAAAGTATATACTTTTCATTTCAACTGTGATAAATTTTAAAAATAAGTTTGCGGAGTTTTGGTATAACTCAAAATAGAGAGAATGACATTTTAGAATGGTGTAAAAAAATGATATTTTAGAATGGTGTAGAATGATGTTTTGGAATGTTGTAGAGAATGACATTTTAGAATAGTGTAGAGAATGACATTTTAGAATGGTGTAAAGAATGATATTTTAGAATGGTGTAGAATGATGTTTTGGAATGTTGTAGAGAATGACATTTTAGAATACTGTAGAGAATGACATTTTAGAATAGTGTAGTGAATGACGTTTCTGAATGGTGTTAGAGAATGCTGTTTTAGAATGATATTTTTAGAATGGTGTAGAGAATGACGTTTCGGAATGGTGTAGAGAATTGCTGTTTTAGAATGATATTTTAGAATGGTGTAGAGAATGACGTTTCGGAATGGTGTAGAGAATGCTGTTTTAGAATGATATTTTTAGAATTGTGTAGAGAATGACGTTTCGGAATGGTGTAGAGAATGCTGTTTTAGAATGATGTAAATAATGATGTTTTTAGAATTGTGTAGATAATGATGTTTTGAATTTGAAAAATGATATTGAGAATAAATTCCAGCAAAGGTAGCTTACCAGACTTTTGAAACTTTTAATCTAAAATTCCGGTTTCGAATAGTAAGTAATATCATTCCATTAAGAATCTTTCCAATTCGGCTCGCCTCCAATTCGATTCGCCTTGCATTGAGGATAAGCGTAAGTTCAGCAAGGATATATCATCACTTGAAGATATATTCACTCATTTTAATACAGTTGAGAAAATGTTGAAGTTAATGAGACAATATTTGATATATTTTTAATATTTGACGTTAAAATGAACTATTTTTTAAATATTGTTTAAAACTAAATATAAGATATGTGAATTTTATTCTATATAAGCAAAAGTTTTTAAAATTCGGTGCTTGTTTATGGTTTGCCGATCACTATACTTTCGACATATTTATAAGCCAAGTTCCAATATGGTGAAAAATTATCGCAGAGAAGGTGCAATTACCCTCCAACACAGTGGCGGCGATTCGGGTGGGCTTGGGGGGGGGGCGGTTGCCCCCCGCACTTTTTTCGGATGTTGCCCCCGAACTTTGTTGTATGTTGCCCCCCGCAACTTTTTTTATATTGGACTTTTCAAAACTAAATTACAAGTCAATTGTTTTACTGCCTAACAAAGGAAAGTTTCAACTGCCTAACATATGAAAAAATTTTAACCGCAAACTTCCTCACACTACCATAGGAACGTAAATAAGGGGGGGGGGGGGAGGTTTTCAGGAGGGTTCAAAATCCCCTTCTCATTGACAAATTTTAATGTGCACTAGTCGCCTCCAAACGTCAAACGTTTTGGGACGATGGGGAGAACGGGCCTGCAACCCTCCCTTTAAGGAACTTGGCGCTTTAAAGAGCGCCAAATTGCGAGTTCGAATATTAAATCAAGTAGAATATTTTAATAAATTTTGCTTCTAAAAGTACCAGTAATTGTTAAATTAAATCAAAAACAAAACATACATTTGCTAGTTTAATCAAAAGCGATTAACCTTTTTAAACCATATAATTTCTATAGTTTTTTCTGAAGGAAATAGTTTTATAATAATTTTACTTATGATTACTTATTAAATAGTTTTGGTTTTTGAAATAGTTTTATTTTTAGTTAGAAAATCTCCGATTTTAAACATTTTTAAAAAAAATCCCCAAAAGTATATTTGTTTACTTTATTTATCAGCGAATGTTCTCAAAGAGATGATAGCAGAAAAGATTTAATAGCTTTTTTTTTTAATTCTCAATGCTTTGATTGCGAAAAACATCAAGAAAATAGTTTTATTGTAACTACGTATTAAATCTACAAAATACCCAAATCGAGCCTCTGGCTTCTCAGCAGAATGACTCATTCCCAAGTTTTCTCAGTATTTACATATAAGCAGTAGGGAAAAAAAGGCGAAAACGGCGCCCGAATATGACTTATGACTTTCGTTTGTACAGTCATTTTTGGAGTCTACAGAGCAAACTGTATTATGACTTATGACTACTCTCCGATAGATATTTATTTTGTTTTTAAATCAGCCTTGATTATTTTTTTATTTAATCAGAGCCATAGCTCAGTCTTTTTACACATCCGTAGCCTTCGCTTAAGGGTCTAGTTAAAATTGGTCTTCGACTATAGCTAAAATAGCCCACGTGATATAAAGGTGTTTTGAACAGTTCATACTTTTTATACTCCTGAAAAATTGGGACTTTAGTTTTTTGCGGCCCTTTTATATAGTATTTCTGAAAGTTATCGTGCTTTGTTTCGCCTTTTTTAAGTAAGAATAACGAAAAAAAGAAAGCTTTTAACATTGTCTCAAATCAGCTTTATGGTAGGAAAACTTCTTTTTTTAAAATTTATGTTATTAAATTTCTTTTTCTGTGTATTTTAAGTTGGTATATCTTCAAATAACACAAAATAGTGAGTAAATACAAATGTGCAATACCATAGCTTTTTTATAGCAATATAATAGCATTTTTTTTTTTAAATCCCCCCCCTCCCCCCCCTCCCATTTGGCGGACTTCTTGTTTCCCCTTTACCTTGGCCCCCACTTTCAACACCCAATCGCCGCCACTAGTGTCAAGAATGACGTTTTGGAATGGTATAGAGAATGCTGTTTTTAGAATGGTGTAGAGAATGATGTTTCAGAATGTTGTAGAGAATGACATTTTAGAATAGTGTAGAGAATGACGTTTCGGAATGCTGTAGAGAATGCTGTTTTAGAATGGTGCAGAGAATGCTGTTTTAGAATGGTGTAGATAATGATGTTTCAGAAAGTTGTAGAGAATGACATTTTTAGAATAGTGTAGAGAATGACGTTTCGGAATGGTGTAGATAATGCTGTTTTAGAATGGTGTAGAGAATGCTGTTTTAGAAATGGTGTAGATAATGATGTTTCAGAATGTTGTAGAGAATGACATTTTAGAATAGTGTAGAGAATGACGTTTCGGAATGGTGTAGAGAATGCTGTTTTAGAATGGTGTAGAGAATGCTGTTTTAGAATGGTGTAGATAATGATGTTTCAGAAAGTTGTAGAGAATGACATTTTAGAATAGTGTAGAGAATGACGTTTCGGAATGGTGTAGAGAATGCTGTTTTAGAATGGTGTAGAGAATGCAGTTTTAGAATGGTGTAGATAGTGATGTTTCAGAAAGTTGTAGAGAATGACATTTTAGAATAGTGTAGAGAATGACGTTTCGGAATGGTGTAGAGAATGCTGTTTTAGAATGGTGTAGAGAATGCAGTTTTAGAATGGTGTAGATAATGATGTTTCAGAAAGTTGTAGAGAATGACATTTTAGAATGGTGTAGAGAATAACGTTTCGGAATGGTGTAGAGAATGATGTTTCAGAAAGTTGTAGGGAATGACATTTTAGAATAGTGTAGAGAATGACGTTTCGGAATGGTGTAGATAATGATGTTTTCAGAAAGTTGTAGAGAATGACATTTTAGAATAGTGTAGAGAATGACGTTTCGGAATGCTGTAGAGAATGCTGTTTTAGAATGGTGTAGAGAATGCAGTTTTAGAATGGTGTAGATAATGATGTTTCAGAAAGTTGTAGAGAATGACATTTTAGAATAGTGTAGAGAATGACGTTTCGGAATGGTGTAGAGAATGCTGTTTTAGAATGGTGTAGAGAATGCAGTTTTAGAATGGTGTAGATAATGATGTTTCAGAATGTTGTAGAGAATGACATTTTAGAATAGTGTAGAGAATGACGTTTCGGAATGGTGTAGAGAATGCTGTTTTAGAATGGTGTAGAGAATGCAGTTTTAGAATGGTGTAGATAATGATGTTTCAGAAAGTTGTAGAGAATGACATTTTTAGAATAGTGTAGAGAATGACGTTTCGGAATGGTGTAGAGAATGCTGTTTTAGAATGGTGTAGATAATGCAGTTTTAGAATGGTGTAGATAATGATGTTTCAGAATGTTGTAGAGAATGACATTTTAAAATAGTGTAGAGAATGACGTTTCGGAATGGTGTAGAGAATGCTGTTTTAGAATGGTGTAGAGAATGCAGTTTTAGAATGGTGTAGATAATGATGTTTCAGAAAGTTGTAGAGAATGACATTTTAGAATAGTGTAGAGAATAACGTTTCGGAATGGTGTAGAGAATGACGTTTCGGAATGGTGTAGAGAATGACGTTTCGGAATGGTGTAGAGAATGACGTTTCAGAATGGTGTAGAGAATGCTGTTTTAGAATGGTGTAAATAATGATGTTTTAGAATGGTGTAGATAATGATGTTTAGAAATTGAGAATGATATTGAGAATAAATTCCAGCAAAGGTAACTTACCAGACCTTTAAAGCTTTTAATTTAAAATAATTGCAACAAAATTTTAAATGTAATTTACTGTGCGTCAACCAATAGCCAATTCATGTAACTATACTATGCTATGTAGCAGTAGAGTTTCGAAAATTGGCTATTTGTTAACGTACAGTAAATTACACTTTGAATTATTAGTTATCTAAAAATAATAGTTTTTTTAAAATAATAGTTATTTAAAAATAATATTTATTTAAAAATAATAGTTATTTAAAAATAATATTTATTTAAAAATAATATTTATTTAAAAATAATAGTTATTTAAAAAATAATATTTATTTAAAAATCATAGTTATTTTAAAAATAATAGTTATTTAAAAATAATAGTTATTTAAATAAATTATTTATTTAAAAATAATATTTATTTAAAAATAATATTTATTTAAAAATAATATTTATTTAAAATTAATATTTATTTAAAATTAATATTTATTTAAAATTAATATTTATTTAAAAATAATATTTATTTAAAAATCATAGTTATTTAAAAATAATATTTATTTAAAAATCATAGTTATTTAAAAATAATAGTTATTTAAAAAAAATAGTTATTTAAAAATAATATTTATTTAAAAATGGTCAAATGCAATAACGTACGTTATTGCATTTGACCAGTAAATAACTGTGCACTATAAAGAAAAATTTTCTGGTGTATAAGTATATTAAGTTAAAACTTATGGAGTTTTTTGCAGTGGCGCAGGAACTAATTTTAAATAGGTTTGGCAGACGGACAAATATACGTCATTACACACACATCGCGCTTTGATCCACTTTTTTTTTTTATTAAACCTTAGCAAGGACCAGTACGTATTCAAATAGAGTATAATAAGAAACGACTATCTCAACACAGAAATATATTTAAATATAGGACAGCAGAAAACTATTCTGCCCTATTTTCTTTTTGTACTTCCCCATACGATATAATAATATCATAGGAAATAAACCAACAACCACTCGAACCTTTGGTCACCCTTTACTCTCTATGAGCGAAATCATCTGGTCGAATAGATCATTTGTTAGTTCTTGCGAGCCATGCGTAATAAGTGGCGGTTCCGAATAGTAAGTGATGTCATTCCATTAAGAATATTTCCAATTCGCCTCGCCTCCAATTCGATTCGCCTTGCAATGAGGATGAGCGTAAGTTCAGTAAGGATAATATCACTTGAAGACATATTCATCCATTTTAATATGATTGTGAAAATGTTGGCGTTAATCAGATAATATTTGATATATTTTTAATATTTGACGGTAAAATGAACTATTTTTTAAATATTGTTTAAAACTAAATATAATATATGTGAATTTTATTCTATATAAGCAAAAGTTTTTTTAATTCGGTGCTTGTTTATGGTTGCCGATCACTATACTTTCGCCATATTTATAAGCCAAGTTCCATGGTGAAAATTATCGCAGAGAAGGTGCAAGTACCGTCCACAAAACAGCACTAAATTTCATGAGAAACTAAATTCGAATAATAATACTTGAAGTAAGAACTCCGTGTGTTGAATACAGAAATAAATTCAGAATATAATGACAGCAAAGGACGTTCAGCGATAAAGTATTCGTCTCATAATCGGAGGATTACGAGTTCGAACGCGGACTTGACAATAGTAGCGAGCTCGTGATCGGAGGGTTGTCATCTCAGATGGGATCACGTAATCCAACGATGGTTACAAAATCCAGGCATATTGTTGAAGGGGTTTTTGTTGTTTTGTGACACAGAAAAAATATGAGAAGGAAGACAAAAAAATTGTTGAATATATTTAAACTTTAGGTACTAGATAGGATTAGAATTAATTAAAAAGAATATTTAAGTAGGTGCCTATTTTACAGGCCCATTGGACAACACAGGACCGATTACATAAGGTTATCATCATGAATGTTGTCACCACCAGGTTTACAGATTGTTTATATGTAGTGGATTTGGTTTATTACAGACAAGAAGGGGTGTTCGGAAAAGGGTCGTTGATTTCCTAGAGTTGCCTTCCGGATATACCCTGTACCGTTACCAATTGCCAACTGTGCAGCTCTAGTAAGACTTTAATTCAACGAACTAACGATACAGTATTTTCAATACAGAAATTAACACAAGATACACCTAAAGCAATCCCCATTTACTTTCGTAAAAACGTAGGTATACTGGTCGCACTGTTCCATAAGGTTCGTGAATACTTTTGGGCCCCGCGCAGTACAAAGTGCAGAAGGGGAGTGAATGATTGGGCAACCTGGTTGACACTGACCACCTTCATCTACAAGATGGTATACCATTTATCCCCAAAGGCTGAATCTTCAAGGAGTTATAGGGGCGGAAGAGTATTCTGCAGTCTAGGACGGCATCCATTCATCCCTCCGTGAGGTACAAAAGTCAGAAGGCGGAATGGTTTATAAAACAACCTGGTCGATGCGTCTCACTTTCCTTTACGTAATGGAATACAATTTATCGCCATAGGGTGATACAACTAGGAGGTTTGGAGCGAAATTGTATACTGCAGTTACCAGCTTCACTCTCCCTCACGCAGTAGGAAGATAAGAGGCGTTAAAATCCAGCTTGTTCGAAACGTGTATCACTTTCCTCTGCACGATGGTATGTCGTTTATCTGATTACCGTTGGCTGATTCCGCATGGAGTTATAAGGAAATCGGTTTTTAGGTTGTGATTCCATGCAGCGAAGTACCCCATATCTATTTTATAGACTTATTCACGTTAAAAATATAAATTATAAACATTTTGATATCGACCATCACAAATTCATCAAATTCAAATTCACTCCTCGTTTCTCAAAAGCAGACTTAACCGATTTAAATTCCACTCACTGCTCGGTCAACATGACCCGAAGATTGCGTCATATCCGGCAACGGAATTTCCAAAGTCCGGGAGAACTTCCGGACTAATTAACGAGTGTCCTGCCCGCGGGGGCATGTGGTCAGGAGCCGATCCGGTCGTCTAATTAAATGCAAACCGGAACGAACCGGACTTTAAATTTTAAGTGAAATGTGATTAGATCGCTTTGCCCAAGGACTTCCCCGTAAATGCTTCCAGAGAGTTGTTTAGTGTGGGAGAATATTGATATATGAATATTTTATATCATTTGGATGGATCGGAAGCTACTTGGAAAACTGAATGATTAATGTAGAGGAAGTGGATGGAACAAGGTTTCAATTTCGGATGTTGAACTAGTAATCATTGTTTCCTTGTGGTTTAATATTAATATTAAAAAGAAATGTTACCCAGAGTTATAATTGGGTCTGCAATCAAGGCTCTCGCTAAAAGGGGGGGGGGGGGAAGAACTCCCCTCCCCTAATGTTGGTAAATTCCGGTAGACTTGGCTAAATCACAAACCTAGTTGGCAAATTCGTGAAACATTTGGCTTTATTTTTTTAATGAAACTAAGAAGTTTTACTTTTAAAATAAAAGCGAAATGTTTCACATGGTTGCCGATTCCGTTTGTGATTTTGACGTCAACAGGAGTTTATAAGTATTGTTATGGAGCTGGCAGGCTTAAAAAATGGTGAGGAATTATTGAAAAGAATTGCAAATTTTTTATTAAATTTTACTTCTAGTCGGGTTGTCACAATCAAAAACTAATTGCTCCTATCCAAGGGGGGAAAAACAAGTAAATTACCGGACTCTAAGAAAAAGTTGGTAATTTCACTCTAAAAAAGTTCATAAAAACCCCATAATTGACTTGACAATCTTAAGGCTTCTTGGCTTTGTCAGAACAGAACTAAACTCTTAATTATAGGACGTCATCTGACCATGATTCTAAAATAACGAGGTGCATGTATAAATGTGTACGTGTTCCCTGCGAGATAGGCCCCGAACCGTCGCCAGTAGCCCACTGTGCAGCTATAGTGCGTCGTTAAATAATTAACCAAACCAAACTTAATAATAGGAGGGATGTGGGTTTCACTCTGTTCTTTTAGGTTGTCTTGTTAATTAACGACACACTAGAACTGCACCGTGAGCTATTGGCGAAGACTATGAGTCGAAGGAAAGACCTGGGAACACTGCCTCGTATTTTTTAAACATAGCCAGATAACGAGCACAACATCTGAGTTCACACTTGACGCAACCTCGTTAAGTGTCAGGACATTAGACCACGTTCAGATTTAACGTGCACCACTCCCGTATACACGCCGGTAGAAGTTGAGGATAAGTTTGGACGACTTTTGTAATTTAAGAGCGAATTGGCAACTTTACTTTTGTCAAGTCCGCTTTCATTCGAACTCACAATCCCTTGATTGCTAGCCGGATACTGATCCTCGGGGACACCGGGCACCTTTTCTTTAGTACAACAACACACGCTGACCGCACTGGTCTTTTTCTTCGAGCATGGATCTCTCATAGTAGTGAAGTCCTAAGGTTATCATCTCGCTAACATCAAAGTGAGGCCAACATGTATGGCATCAGATACGTGGTTTACTACGTCATCCATTCATAAATGTTTTCTAGTTCACTTATAAAAATATCCTGTACTTCATGAAGTAACACATTTACTATTATTTCCAAATCACAAGTCAATCGCGAAAGTTTTTTCATTCATAAATTTTGAAAGGAAGTCACGTGTCTGGTGCCATCTGGTCTGAGATGTTTTCATCACGATGATGGCGTCATATTCGCTCTACTATAGACCATTCCTGCTCGAAGGTCTTTTTTGTACAGCGAACTCATAATCGGAGGGTTGCAAGCTTTGTTTCACGTCGTTACCACATTTTACATTAGAAAGAAGGCCGAAGAAAGCGGGAGACCTCGAAATCGTAGTATAGTTAACCACGACACACTCAGAAACTGCAATCGACTTTCAGTTTGTGACGTAATACGTGGCATACGGCTTTCTATACAGTTGAAAACCATCATCCAGTTTCAATACAAGTTACGCGAAAATTAAAATAATTTAAATAATAAATTATTCAACACTGTTAAAAATAAGTACTTGAAAATAAGCAAAATGTACATTAGATGCTTTTCTTGGTTCTGCATACATACGATTCATTTTTGAAAAAGATATGTACTCAAAAATGAATACAAAAATGAAAAAAGCAATTGCTTGTATATAAGCTGCCTTCATAAATCCTATTCAATATACGTCAGAAATTACAACCATGACTTACCAGGAATCGAACTCAGTTCCTCAGGCACCATTGCCCAGTGACTTATCCGTTAAACTACAATGGCAACTTGAAGATGTTATAAACAGAAGAAATATTAAATAATGTGTGCCAAACGAATGGGAAGTAAGATAATTGTAATAACTCAGTTCCCATTTAAGAAATCGAAATCATATAATGTGGAAAACCATCTTGTGAACAACTATTTTAAGTTTATCAGTTCGTTTTGTTAAGATGGTTTGAACAAAAGCTGAGATTAGCAATATTAAATCACACAGCTCATTTTTGAGAAAATATGATTACTTAAATTTGAGTACATCACCCCTCATTTACGATGCAATTATACATGCAGAAAACGAGTATGTTAAGGTACTCATTTCTAAGTACCTTTTTTTTTGTAGTGTATAATTTAAAAATATAAATATTGCAGAGACAAAGTGACCAGACCCCATACGGATAATCAAATATCCTGACATTTGGATAATTTACGATAAAAGGTTATTTCTTAGCAAAATAAACTAATTTTGTTTTAGTAAGTAATGTAATTTAATGATTATTAAAAACAATATCATTCGCCGATAAGAAACTTATAAATTGTGGATTTTGTTTATTTTTTTCTCTCAAAGCGACCCGGATGCGGATAATTGGCGATACGCTTTGTTTGATCCGATTAACTGGAGTTCCGATAATTGGAGTTCTACTGTATTTTATAAACACTAATTGATCAGATATATGGAGACACTTCCACAGGAATTCGTAATCGTAATTTATGTAGTTAACAACGCTTCCAACAGATGGCGCTGCCTGCCTTTGTAACTGCTACAAATGGACCATCAAGTAGCAAGTTAAATAAAGCAAATAACACTGAATACTATTCAGGGGTAATTGTTTTTATTGATTAAGTAATTTAATTTGGAATTTTGGTCAACTATGTTTTCAATCAAAATTGTATAGTTGTTTTGATTATTTAAAGAAGCATTTCAAATTAGTGAAATTAGGTGTTTGTGCTTGTGGAATATATGGGATATTTGAGCTTGCATCTGTTACGAAAATATTTACAGGAAATATTCTGTTTACAATTTTTCTTTTTAAAAAACAATTTTAAATCATAATGGTATATCAGAAAAGAATTATCGCCAGCAAAAAATAGTAATTTTGGATTAATTCAAATACATCATTCCGTTTAACAGCTGAAATAATAAAAGAAAACATATCGTCTTCCAAATCCGAACATAACGTGTAATGTAAAATTAACCAATCATCAGTAGTAGCGAAAGCATGTGACAATATTCATGTGATTCCCTTCTAAATTTAGAATTGCTTAAAAACAAGACGTGGTAAGAATACCTCAGATTACTTTCATCGCCCAGCAGTTTTTCCTAAGGTGATTTAATATTTTAATATTTCGTGATTTAATATATTTAATTAGCAACACTATATTGTTGACAATAAAGTAGAATGATTAAAAAAAATAGTTAGAACTTTTTGAGAAAAAAAAATATGTGTGACATTATTAAAGATTTGCAAAAAGTTGCGCATTTTCTATTTCGAAGTATTTTTGTTTTTTAAATATGGCTAGTTATCTAAAAAATATTCCACACTGTTTGTTAAGCAGAATATTTTAAGTGTATACAAAGAATACATTTTGAGATATATGCATTTAAAGATTAAATACGTCAAAAAATCAAATAGAAAATTTTAAACATTTCAATAAAACTGTTTTACATGTACAGTATTACACATACACTATTTATCGTTAGAAATTTAATTATAAATTTTTTTAATATTTTTTTACTTAAAAATTTTTAATATTAAGAAAATTCACAATATATTGAATACCATATAAAAATTATATATTTTTTTATTTTTAAAGGATATATAAAAAAATTTATATACAATATATAAATTAAGAGTATATAATTTATTTTAAATATTCCAGCTGCATATGTAACACCCTTCTTCTTTTCATTTATTAACTTTTTAGTTAGTCGAGAACGTTTAAAAGTTCGGATATTTTTTGTCTCTTTCTTGTCTCGTTTAACATAAATCCTTTGACTTATTTAAAGCAAAAACCATTTGGGGACATCCCATCCAAATGAGCTTGGACAAACCTTCAATTGTATTTTAGGTCCTGCAGTTTACACAACGTGTTGACCAGTGGCGGCAAGTACAACCGGGCTGCACCTAAATTCAGTATCTTAAAACAAAATCAGATATTTTACTAATTTTCTTAAATGAAGATTATAATTGAAAATGAAATTTCTACGGTAGTAAACAAAATCTCCGATAAATAGCAAGCCTGTTACCGTAATGTACAATTCAGGAGGGGAAAAAACTCCATTCAATCAAAACTGCAGCCAAAAAGCGAAAACCGAATTTGGCTGCATCGTGGCCATGTCAACCTCTACATAGTATGGAGATTCCCCCCATGCTAATGCACTGCATTTGTGAGAACGTACAGCCGAAATGAATTTTCTTGTTTTAGATGCACTTGAGATTCGATTTGCTGATTGGCTCGTGCGTGAAACGCAGGGATGGGTGGGTGAAACGATAACTTACGAGAATATCTCCAAACGGAAATGGTTTTCGTGATAAATTTACTGTGAGCAGTTGTTTCAGGACATGGTCCTGCTGTTGTTTTGTTATTTAAGTTAATATTAAAATTGACCGATTCGCATGTTTAAAAGAAAGGAGGATTACTTTAATTTGAAAAAAATAAGTAAGTGTTTTAGACTCAGAACCGTCACCAATAGCCCACTGTGCAGCTCAAGTGCGATGTTAATTAACAAAAACAAAACAAACAAACTTTAATAAATATTGACAATTACAACTTAGATAATTGAACCCAGGTCTGCAGCACCGCTGTCTACAGTTTTATCCGTTAAGCTATAAAGGCGACGTGAAGAAGTTATAAACAGAAGTAACGTTAACCCATTTACGGATCTTACACCCAACGGATACATTAATATAAATAAAAGCATGTGAAAAAGAGAAATTTCCCAGAGAAATGACGAATCGTACTTTTGTTTTAGGAATAGGAACGTTTTTTTCAAAATGCTTTTAAAAATATTTAGTTTCCAAACATTTTTTAAACGAGCCGTTGGTTGTGTTGCCATTTATGGGTAGAGTTATTTGAATTAAGTGCCATTTATGAGTAGTTATAAAGAATGTATGTGTGTGGGTGGGAGGGGAGTTGTTAATGCAATAATTATTGAATGGGTATACTAACCATCATATTTATTATTGCTGTAGTAAATATCGCTTTAACGCCCCCCTTAGACGCAACGAATCTTAACACATGAGGTATAAAAAGAAAGATAATTTCATAGACCAGTGGCGAATCGTACTTTCATCCTTCGAGCATGGATCCCTCATATTAGAGAAAACATAATGTTATAATCTCGCTAACATCAAAGTGAGGCCAACATGTATGTCCTCAAACACGTGGTTAATTACGTCATTCCATTCATAAATTTTCACTGTTAGCCATTTCCCAATTCATCAGACAATCGCGAGTATTTTTTAATTCATAATTTTGAAAAGAAGTCACGTGTCTGAGGCCATTCGGTCTGAGATGTTGGTTTCACGATTGTGACGGCATATTCGCTCTACTACAGTCCATTCATGCTCGAAACTTTCATCTCATAAATATCAACAGATTTTCTTTAAAATGAGTTAAAAATAATTAATTTTAATGGTTTGGTTTAAACAAGCCGTTGACTATGCTGCCATCTATGGACAGACAGTTCAACTTATGCGATAATTATCGCTCGGATTTGCTAGTCTTAAATAAAACACGTTTCACGATTTTCAAGTTTTAAATAAGCCAACCCTATAAAAATAAAATATTATTTATTCGATAGGAATTACAATATGTTCAATAATAATCTCTTCATTTCAGTTTTGCTGTGATGTTTCGTTCTTCGCGAGATTAAAACACGAAAATAGCCTGCAGCGTGGAAATATTCTTTTTGCTTCATTTCCGAGTTGTTTATGTCCTGCTCATTTGCCGCGGCTGACATGTCCTGATAACCATATTTGTTCCAGTATCCAATAAACGCCGTTGGGGAATATTCCAAAGAACAATTTCCAATGTCACGAACCGAACACATTTCTAAAGACAGATATATTTCCCGCCGTTCGAATTTATTACTAATCGATAATCCGCCATTTTCGTCCGAAATGAAATTCGGGCAATCCGTCATTGACTTTTGGGCGGGAATTTATCACTTTTACTCGATCGAGAGTGAAAACATTTCATCGGGAGATAAATAAAAATCGATGATCAAATATTTTTCCAAACCAGAAGAATTGGCTCGGGATTAGGGATGCGTCATTTGCGTTCCTTTGGAGGAACGGTTGCTTTCTATTTTTATGTTCTTTCAATCTTCTCATGTGAAATTTACGAAATTCTTTGGTTAAAATATTGTGTGACTGAAATAATGTTATTTTAGTTAGTGGTTGGATTGCATTCGTACTATTGTAGTAATCGGTAACTTTAGACGTGAATACATTTCCACCTAGCCTTGAATTCGCCATGGATCGCCTGAGATTGTGCTTGAGAAGCACAATCTCAGGCGAATCGAATTGGGGGCGAGAAAAAATTAGAAAAAAAAAGGGAATGGGATAATGTATTCTTGTTAGGCGTCGTCATTTATTACGCCAAACATTGGGATTTAATCCGCTTTAATTTTTTCATTAAACCTTACCGGAGGGTTGCCAGCTTTGCTACAAAATGCTAGAAAAGTCGTCCAGAACATTCGCAAAACTTAACGGCGTGTATACGGGACTGGTGCACGATACATCTGATCGGGGTCCAAAGTCCCGACGTCTATTGAAGGCGTTGAGTGCCAGTTCAGGTGTTTCCTCGTCATCTGACCATGGTTCTAAAATAATGAAGTGCATGTATGAATGTGTGCGTAAATGTGTATGCGTTCCCGAGTCTTTCCTTCGAGATAGACCCCGAACCGTCGCCAATAGCCCACTGTGTAGCTGTAGTGCGACGTTATTTAACCAAACCAAACCCGAGCAGTTCTTCAACATTTGGTTTGGTTAGTTAACGTTGCATATGAGCTGCATAGTGGGCTATTGGCGACAGTTCGGGGCCTATCTTCAAGGAAAGACCCAGGAACGATACCTCGAATTTTTGAACCATGATCAGATGACGAGGACAACACCTGAACTGGCACCCAACGCCTTTAATAGACGTCGGGACTTTAGACTCCGATCAGATTTATCGTGTATTAGTCCCGTATACAAGCCGATAATTTTTGTGGATGTTCTGGACGACATTCCTAGTATTTTGTAGTGAATCTGGCAAGGCTCCGATTACAAGATTACTCCTTTTTTACTTTTCTTAGTCAAGTCCGTCGCACTGGATCGAACCAGGAAATCTCAGATTCCCAGCTGACGCCTTTATCCACTCGACCACGGAGGCCCGCCTTGCAATTAGGTTCGCATGATTTAAATCTATCCTAGTAGAGTCGGTGTATGAATGTGTGTGTGAATGTGTATGCGTTTAAGGGTTCTTTCCTTCGAGATTAACCCCGAACCGTCGCCAATAGCCCACTGTGCAGCTCTAGTGCGACGTTAATTAACAAAAAAACAAACCAAACCAAACCTAGTAGAGTCGGTTCACGTATTCAGTTTTAGGTACATTTTTTGACAGTCTTTGTACATGAAACATGATTTGAAAACATGATATTAAAGAATAGGTCAGTAAAAGAACAACGTTTTCTAATATTTCAATAACAATCTGTTCTCTTATATTTAGAATAACAGGGAAAAGGGAACGCAGTGTTCTTTTTTTTTTCACCTCCTCACCCTAGATATCAAATATACTGAGTCAGTGATGAACCTTCATATAACTGCATTTCCCTTCAATCGATTATGAATATTTTATTATTTTATCCATACTTATCGCCGAATAACTTTCGAACGTAAGAAGATTGGCCAAAGGAAGAAGAAATATTCAGTGTTGCGAGAACATTGCTGATAAAACTTCTCGCCATTTCTTTGTTCTTTTTTTTGGTTGTTTTGTTCTATGTGGGTTCTCTTTCGTATCGTTTGCCTACACAATGACAATAGGATGGGAGGATGGTTGAAAAGATTGATTCGATTTTTTATTATTATTTTTTTATTATTTATTTTTCAACGGATCCGTCTATCGTTTGGCTGATAAGGATTTCGAAGAAATAATCGATTAAATCTGTTCCTGGATGAGCAAATAAATAACGGAATTTTCTAATCGAACGTCTTGAATCTTATTTTTTTTTATTATTATTAGACTGTTATTTTTTTCCTCTTTAAAAATCGCTTTGTATTCCATTATTTTTTTTAATGGTATGATTTCCAACGAATGCTTTTAAAACAAAATCTTATACTTTAAAATAGGTTTTATTTGGAATGGATTTTTGCAATTACTGGTTAGTTCTAGATTTTAACATGACTTTCTGTTGAGCTATACGAAAAAAAATGCTTTATTTAGAAAATTTGTAAAGGAAGTAGGATAAAGAAGGGGGAAATGGATTTTAAAACTCGAATTTTGACATTCAAAGTCCAATTTCTCTCCATAAAAATATGCAAAATTAGAATTCAAAAGATAAATAATTTCATGGACGAATACTTTGATCTAATAAATATCAACATATTTTTTTTAAATGCGTTTGAAATAATACATTTAAAAATTTTTTAATAAAACAAGCCGCTAATAATTGTGCCATCTTATGATCAGACCGTTAAATTTTGTGAATTTTTTTTTGTCCATAAAAGATTAGCTAATATCTTTCGCCCGAATAGATGTATGGTATACATGTATGTGTGCGGGTGGTCAGGAGGGGGGGGGGGGGGGGGGTTACATGTTTTTTTGTGTGGCATTTATGGAATGTTTCATGTAAATAGCATTAAAAAACAAATATTTTAGTTAATTTAGTAACTTGAATAGAATAGAATAAATAGCAATTGTTAACTATTATAACTCAGATTTTTGCTTTAATTCATATTTCGAACCCAATTTTCTGAATAGAAAATATTTAAGCAAATCATTTTAGTTGAAAAGTATTTTTGAAGTTGCCCTCTTAATGCACTGAACATGAAAAAAATATTTAAATAAAATATTTTTCTTTAATTTTCGATTATTTGTATTCCTGGGAAAACTAGTTGTTCACGATAAGAGATAGACGTTTATAACCTTCCTACGGAAATATTAATCAAAATAGCAGAACTACGGTTGAGTGAGTACTTCTGAAAAAACGAGATTAAAACTATTTTTAGGAAAATTCGTATTTTATTTTAAGTTTGCTGTGACATAAAGTCAAAACCCGTTACAGTAGCTTTTATATAGGCATCATACAAATTTTATGCAGTTTTTAGTCCGCGCGCCAAACGTTTGTAAGCCAATGAAAAAATTTTCTCAGGAAATTTTTCCATTTTTCTATCACGATAGAGTAGTAGAAATCAAAATATTATTGTTATCAGATTACTTAAAAATTTCAAATGCACAAATAACAGGGGTTCGGTTTGGTTTTGTTAATCAACGTCGCACTAGAGCTGCACAGTGGGCTATTGGCAACGGTTCGGGGCCTATCTCGAAGGAAAGACCCGGGAACGATGCCTCGTAATTTTGAATCATGGTCAGATGACGAGGACAACACCTGGGCACCCAACGACTTCAATACACGTCGGGCCTTTGGACCACGATCAGATTTATCGTGCGCCAGTCACTATACACGCCAATAATTTTTGTGGACGACGTTCCTAAAATTTTGTAGTGAAGCTGGCAATCCTTCGATCACAAAATCACGACTTTTTTAGTTTTCTTAGTCAAGTCTGTCGTACAGGATCGAACCAGGAACCCTCTGAATACTAACTGACGCCTTTATCCACTCGGCCACGGACGCCTACAAATAACAGGAGGAAAATGACCGTGCCTCGTTTTCTTTTCCAAAGCTCATTGGTAGACATTCAAAACCTTATTTAATTTTAAGTGAGTTATTTGGAAGCGTACCTAAATGTTGCAGCTTAAGGGGGTCCGATACCCAAAATTCGCAAAAAAAGTCATTTTTTTTTTATATTTAAAAAATAATATTCAAACTTATCTTAATAACTCACAAAAAATTGCTTCAAAAAATTCCTATTACTTTTTTAGTTATGAATGTTTTAATGATGTGTTCCTATAACATAGTTGTATCATATGTAAACTTTAAAAGCAAATATCTCTGTTCGTGGTTTTGAAATTTAATGAACACTAAAAATGCTAAGGCTTTTTTACTATTATACTTAAAATCATAATTTTTGTGTGTATAGCAAGATAAATATATTTTAAATAGATGTATGCATTCAGATTTCCTATTTTTACCATAATTTGTTTTTTAAAACCACTTAAAGTGGAATTTTATTTTTTTTCGTCAATTTTTTTTCCAAAATTTCTAATATATTTTATTTTTTTAAAGTGATGTATCTGAATCAAAATTTGAATGCATACATCTATTTACATGTTATTCAAGATCTTAAATAAAAAAAATTGCTTCAAAATATTGAAAAACAAAAAAGGAGTAGGAATTCTAAAATTGTTAAAAAATTTACTAAAATTTTAATTTAAAAATAAATGTGCAATTAAAAAAAAAATTGAGCGTCTTAAAATGGTTTTTTATGCATATTTAGAAAGAGAAAAAAAATTGGATTGTACAAGTATAAAAATAAAGAAAAAAATGTCGAAGGTATCGGACCCCCTTAAGAATTACACTGCAAAAATCTCGCAAAGCAAGGATAAAAATCGGAGTAACTAGGATTTATATATTACCCCCTTTGTTTAAAAAAAAAAACCTTTAAAAAAATTCAACTAAATTTAACATTGTTTTAAGTTTCTAAAAAAGTTACAAACAACTTTATCCCCAAACTCTGCATAGTGTTAAACTTCAGTAAAATACATCCCCAATGCTAAAAACATTTCTTTTACTTTCAATATATATATATTCTTTAAATAAAACATCAACTCAAATTCAAGTTTTTGAGAACCAAGAAACAAAATAATAATCGATCATTTTGAGGGAACGCATTTCACTGAAAAAAATGCCTGGGATGAAACTATCTCTATTTCGCTACAGCGCTTCCCCCCCCCCCCCCCCCCTTAAAAAAACCCAGAAAAATAAATACATACATAAAAAAACAATTCAAAAGCTATGAATAATTTCTCCACAATGGATAACATCCAATTCCCCTTGTTCAAGCCCCGGTATAGGTCACGGCAATTTTACATTTTTGGACCCCCTGTTATTTAAACTCATGTGCCCTAGATAGCATGAGGGTACGTACTGCCAGTTTTGGCAGGCAATCGCCATTTTGGCGACATTTAAAGTTTTTTTTTATCCGTGAAAGTGTTTTAAAATTCAATTCCTAACCAATCGTTGCAATAACAATTTTACAAATTACTTACAATTTTAGAGATATTTAATACACTGTTATAAATTTAGTACGACCTTGCAACAAAATTTGATAATCGATCATTTAGCTGCAACCATTATTTGTGCTCACTATCACCATTTTGTGATGCTACCACGGACAGTGGCGGCGATTCGGAGGGGGCAAGGGGGGCGACTGCCCCCGCACTTTTTTTGGATGTTGCCCCTCACTTTTAATATTGCACTTTTAAAAAAAATAAAACATACCCCCTCCCTCCTCCATTTCTACAGACAATGGTCGCAAACTCAATCAACCCCTATGTATTTTTCTACCACGTGGGGGCAATGGGAGTCATCTGCAACTGCAGTATATGATTCCGCCCCAATAAATCACTACGGAGCCATTTTATGGGAATAAATAGCATACCATCATGTAGAGGAAGAGGAGCCGCGTCCTCCCCCACGCACTTCTTGTTTCCTCTGGATCTTGCCCCGCACTTTTAGTACCCAATCGCCACCACTGACCAAGGATGCCATTTAGTGATGAAAACGTTGCAGCAAAACTCATATTTTCGCTTCACCATTCGCGTTTTAGCTACCACATAGTATGGTGAAATTCCGGTATAATTTGTTGGATGTTCTGGACGACTTTCTAGTATTTTTATAGCGAAGCTGGCAAGCCTTCGATCGCAAAATCACTACTTTTTTACTTTTTTTGTCAAGACCGCCGCACGGGCTCGAACTAGCAATCCTCTAATTACAACTGAACACTTTTATCTACTGTGCAACTGGCCCCTAATGCAAGCGGATTGAGGGGATTCCCCGGTTTGTAGATTCTGTGAAGGTTTCGGTTGAAGTTTAAGAAATTGCACCATTTTTTGGTAAAAGTTGCGCTATTCTTGATCAAGGTTTTTTAGTTCAACCTAGATTGCACCATAATATGGTGTAAGTTGTTGCAAAGCACCAAGATATGGTGCAACGTTGAGCTAAAATTTTTAACAGTGTAGAGTAAAAATCGCAGTCATATGTAAATCTTTAAGTTTGTGAAATAGTTTTGAAATCCTGTGTTTGTCTCTGAAATCCTACCTTTATCTCTCTGATACCCAATATATCTCTTTGAAATCCTATATATATATCATTGAAATCCTACCTATATCTTGGAAATAGTATCTTTATCTTTCAAATCTCTTCATCTTATGTTATTCTTTTTGTATTTGCATAACTTTTTCGGTATATAAGTGTACTTTTTATACTTTCTTTCTCTATTTTTACATTCAGCATATACATTACGTACTTTTGCATAGGTTTCATGAATATATATACCAAATTTCAATTTATTTTTTATTTTTATCTTAATTCTACTCATGTTCAAATAAATATAAAATTTTACAACCACAATTTTAAATCATTAGAATCAGATACATGAGACATAAGGATAGAAATGCTGAGTTAAGTTTTTATGGATAACCATTTTTATATCATAATTTTGCTACAAATAGCACGATTGACATACATAGAAAAATAGTCTCCGATGCGAGTAAAATCTTGAAATAAAGTCAAACAAGCTGGGAGCGCTGATCGGGAATCCGCGGTGACAGAGGTATCTGCTTGAGTACCTCTCTATTGTTAACGAAGTTCTTGTTTTCGACCATTTACAACTTTCAAAATCATATTTAAGATATATTTTTAAATGCCCATCGTGACATTATTTCTCTAGTAAAGGTCCCTTTTACGCACCTTATACGCAATGAATCTTAACACATTGGGTATCAAAAGAAAGAGAATTTCATGGATCAATGATGACACGTACTTTAATTTCATAAGTATCCATGTTTTTTTATATAAAATGTGCATTTAAAATAATTCCTTTTAACGTTTTTTTTTAACAAGCCACTGTTAATGCTGCCATATCTGAGCAGACAGTTACACTTTTTAATATTTTTTTTCTAACGAATGTGCGTGATGTGTGGAAGGGGGTTGGTTTGGTTTGGTTTGGTTTGATTAATAAACGTCGCACTAGAGCTGCACAGTGGGCTATTGGCGACGGTTCGGGGTCTATCTCGAAGGAAAGACCCGGGAACACATACACATTCCCACACACACATTCATACATGCACCTCGTTATTTTAGAACCATGGTCAGATGACGAGGAAACATCTGAACTGGCACCCAACGCCTTCAATAAACGTCAAGACTTTGGAGTCCGATCAGATTTATCGTGCACCAGTCCCGTATACACGCCGATATTTTTTGCGAATGTTCTGGACGACGTTTCTAGTATTTTGTAGCGAAACTGGCAACTCTCCGATCACAAGATCACTACTTTTTTTACTTTTCTTTGTAAATTTCATCGCCCAGGATCGAACCAGGAATCTTCGGATTCACAGCTGACGCCTTTAACCGCTCGGGCACGGAGGCCTCATGTGGAGGGGGGAGGGGTTTTAATGCGATAATTATCGCACGTTCATGCTAGTATATATTGTTTAGATAGCATAGATCCCTTTTACGCCTCATACACCCAACGAATCTTCACAAGTGATGTATTAAAACAAAGATAATTTCCAGGAGCGTTGACGATTCGAGCGTTCATCTCACAAATACCAAAAGTTTGTTTTAAAAATGCGTTTTAAAGAACTATTTCATAAAGAAACATCGTAAAAAAATATTTCCAAGATATTGTTAGAACTAGCCTTTGTAAGACTTCGGAACAATATGTTATTGGGTTAGTTGCTAGTCTTAAAGTGGGCCAATCCAATTTCTGGCGGCAATAGCCCAATTGCAGCCGAAGGGAGCCGGGTTTACTATATTCTCAAGGAAGAAAACATTTGTTTATCGCCCAGACAAAAGGTTGACATGGGCCGCAATTGGAACTTTCCGTTTCTGGCCAAGGGTTCCACAGCAACGCGGGGCCAAACTGCTCCCTACACTGTAGGAAAAAGGTGCTTAAAAATGAGTACATGAACGTACTCGTTTCTCTTTGAGTACAATTGCATCGTAAATAAGCGACGACGTACTCAAATTAAAGTAACTGTACTTCCTCAAAAATGAGCAGTGGGATTAAATATTGCTAATCACGGCTTCTGTTCATGCCATATTAACAAAGCGAGCTGACAGACTTAAAATAGTTGTTCAGAGGATGGTTTTCCACATTATATTTGGTGTCGATTGCTTAAATGGAAACTGAGTTACTACAACTTAAGTATCTTACTTCCCATTCTTTAGGAACAGCTTTTTAACATTACTTCTGTTTATAACTTCCTCATGTTGCCCTGGTAGCTTAAAGGATAAGGCTCTGGACAGCAGGGCCCGCAGATGCGGGTTCGATTACCGGTAAGTCCTGGTTGTAATTATCGATATTTATTGAAAGGGATTTATGAAGGCAGCCTATGTAGGCTAGCATCTGCACTTTTTATTCATTTTTAACCGACTGTCCAGCGCGCCCACCAAAACTCCAAAATAAAACCGCCAGAAACTTTAAATTAAAACCGCCAACTTGCGACAAGTCGAGAGGTTATCAATTCGTCTGTTATGTATACTTTTTTTATGTATGTCCGCGCGGGATTTCGGTTCTACTTCAGATATTTGGACAATTTTTTTTTGTTGGATAGGGGATTTTCACTTGGGAGCTTATAAAAAAATATCCGGTTATCCGTCATTTAACTATCCGGAATTCTCAATTAACCGGACCGTTTGAAAAAAAAAATGTCCGATTTCGAAAATTCTTTTTTTTTGCTGGATAGAGAAAAATCAACTTAAGCAAAATCTGCAAAAAAATAATCGGTTATCTGGCTGTTATATATTCAGAAATGTCGATTAATCGGAGTTTTTATATACAATTTATACGATTTAAAAATATATTCATTGTTTAACAGAAGTTTTACAACAATGACATTTCGTTTAACCAGCATTTACTGGCATTGATAGGGATTGTTTTAGAATATACATTTTTGAGCAGAAGTTGCTTCTTGAATTTTTTGGTGAATAATAAAAGGGAACGAAGCCCCCTGCTAAATTAAAAACTATAAAGGGAAAAATAAAATAATCTTTTTAAAAAAAAAAGGAAAACCGACTTTAAGAAAAATGCGCTGAAAAGTAAAAAATAATTTTTAATTTTACGAACGCATTGAATTAACTGAATTATTTAATGTCAATTTTATAATAATTACAACTTTTTGAAGTTGGTGCCAATTTACAAAAACACACTAAGTAAACTTTGTGCGTTTTCAGATTTAAAACTTACAAAAACACACTAATAAAAAATTATTACCCACTGTACTCAATTTTTAGGTATATGTCTTTTTCAAAATCGAAACTTATGTATACGGAGCCATGATAACCATCGAATGTATTCAAAAACTGAGTACATTTTACTTATTTTTGAATACCTATTTTTAACGATGCAATTTCATATATTCCACTCTAATTTTAATCACATCTCTGATTTTGGCGGAGTTTCCTTCGGTTTGGCGATTTCAAGACCCCCGCATTTGGCTCCCTCACATCCCCATCTTGTTGGCGATGGGAGGTCATTCGCTGTCCAATAAACAAGGCCGAGAGAAACGCCAAGAAACAAGGCCCGAAAGTAGGCCGTCGTCTCTCCTAAGCCCAAATGATGAAATATGACGTTCTCCTACTGCATCCAGGGAGATTGGGTTTGAATAAGATTGTATAAATGTTGAAGAGGGAAGATTGGATGGAGCCCGGGCTTGGCGATATTTTTTTTACGGGTGGAGTAGTTGAAAATAGCGAGGAATTTGATGTTTTTTTCCCAGGTATAAATGAAAAAAGGGGAGGATCGAGAAATTGTGGAAGGAAAAAGGTTTCGGAATGTAATTTAAGAAATGGTGGAAATTCGCTTTTTAAGACTTAATTTTTAAAAGAATTATTTAAAAATGGCTTAGTGGATACGTACTTAAAGGGATAATTAGTTTTACTTGTTCTTTAAAAAAGTGTTGGTTCTTTTAGACGAAAAAGCAGTAATAATCTCTTTTAAAATAAGAGAATACGCTGTTAAATATAGGTACTCAAAAATAAGTAAAATGTAATAATTTTTTAGCACATTCGAGCACTTTATATGTTACAATTATCTGAAATTGAAAAGTGAACAGTAATAAATTGAAATAATTCCTAATTTATTTTTCTTCAGAAATTATGCTCAAAGACGGATATCTAGACTCCGGTCGCCAATTGGCCCCAAAAACAACTTCGCCAAATACGATAAATTATTTCCTTTTGGAAGAATGCAATTTTTTCCCTTTGATATAATTTTGCATTGCCAGTATTAAAACTAATGAATGCAAAGTTTACTACTTCAGTTTATTGTCACTGAAGAGTCAATTTTTATAAAAAAATTTGTATAAAAATTAACCCTTCAGTTGATTTTTATTAAAAATTAATTAATTAATTGTAATAAAAATTTGTAATAAAAAATTTGTAATAAAAATTAATTTAACCATCAGTGGTAAGAAACTCATATATATATATTCATAAGTTTTATAATACTGTTGATGCAAAAATATAGCAAAGAAAAAAATATTGCATTCTTCCAAATGAAAATAATTTTTCGTAATTGAAATTTTTAAAATAATATAAGCTTTTAACACCAATTGGCATTGAAGCAAAATTGTTACGTGTTTTACTTTTATTTTTGCAGAATACATTATTATCATCGACCTTATATTACAAGGCTAATATTTGCAAAGGGTTTTTAATCATTATTTTTATAAGAATGTTAATATAACAAAAAAATAATATTTACAAAAACATTAATTTAATCCTATGCACTCCAAGAACACTTTGCGATTTGTGTTCTTTCTATGGAACAGTTATTTCTTTTTGCGTTCTTTTAAACAGATTTTTTTTATACTCATAAATGGAAACAAACCTTAATCTGTTTTGTATTTGCAAGAGAACAAGTTGAAAAAAAGATTGATGTTCTAAACCCAAGATCATGCTGTTCTCGTTTATTTTAAAGAACAGGGAAACAAAAGAACTGGTCGTTATGTTGTCGCCTGAGAGGCGACATCGGAGTGCAAAAGGTTAAATAGTAGTCGCAATAGCATGTAGAGTCGCAAACATAAAAATTAGAAAGTACTAGGTTTAGGTATCTCGAAAACTATTCAAAGTAATTGAATAAATCTAGATTTTAATAAATTGTGATTTTCGCAGTGCATAAGAGTGATATAGGTCAGTGGTCGGCAAACTCATTAGTCAATAGAGTCAAATATCAGCAGAACAATGATTGAAATTTCTTTTGAGAGCAAAATTTTTTAAACTTAAACTATATAGGTAGATGGATACATTGTTATTAACTTAGTTAGGGTACTCCTAAGCTGGCCTTTGCTAAAATAGTCCCTAATCTGATTGAGGTGCGTTTACGGATCAACCCCTTCCAACTCTTCCATCTACACTCCAGTGGCGGCCCGTGGTCAAAAATGTTAGTGCAGCCGCAAACATGTAACTACCCCCCCCCCCCCCCCCACGCCTTTTTCACAACCATACACGAGCGGACATTCTTTAAAATTTATTACTCAAACCAAAGTTTCCTGTCAACTTTTATGAAAGATAACATGTAAAAATATAATAGAAAACACTTACTTATTTTTTGAAAATAAAATCAATCCTCCTATCAAACTTGCGAATCAGCCAATTTTAATATTAATTTAAGCAAAGAAACAACAACACACGTGCAAACTTATCGAAAACTATTTCCGTTTGGAGAGATTCTTCGAAGTTATCGTTTTCCTCCACCCCGCCTTGCCGATTCAGCAATGATCCAATCATTTAATCGAAATCCCTAGTACAGCTAATTTGAAAAAATCCTTTTGCGCTACGTTTGTGTCGTCACATCCTCCATTTTAGCGTGCTGGGGAAGTCATACTACGTAAGGTTGCCATGGCAACGATGCAGCCGATTTCGAACTTCGCTTTTTAGCTGCAATTTTGATTGAATGGAGTTTTTGTTTTTTCTTCTCTTGAATTTGTGCATTACGGAAACACGCTTGCTATTTATCGGAGATTTTTTTACTTAGAGTTGAAATTTAATCTCCATTTCTAATTCTAATCTTCATTTAAGAAAATTAGTAAAATATATAATTTTAGTTTTAAAATATAATAAAATTAGGTGCAGCCCGGCTGTACTTTCTGTAGTGGGCGAGCCGCCACTGCTACACTCGTCCTGTATTGCGTTTATCTTCTTTCGTTCATCCTCTCTACATGTCCAAACCATCTTAACATACCTTTCACAATCATAACAATGACCGACAAACACTAATATGAACAATTGCCTTGCATCTCCTTGGAAAGTTTGGGTAAGTCAAGTTTGTATGTTGTTTTTAATTTGGACCACGAAGCTTAAATCGCACTGTACGCGACCGCACGCAAGTGGTAATTTGTGGAAGAGCCACAATTAGAGGGCCAAAGAGCCGCATGTGGCTCGCGAGCCGCGGTTTGCCGACCACTGGGCTAGGTTAAACATAACAAAAATCGCACAGTTGTTACTTCGCAAATTGACCACGAGCAACATCGGGCAATATTGCTAGTGTATATTTTCAAAACTTCCACATTCGCGACTTACGAACCGTCATTGACAACCCGATACAGGCAATCCATGCCATTCGGGAATCGGAACCCACCACAAACTGCATCGATCACAGTCCCCAATCGTCCGATCGAATATTTCATTATAATAAAGTCTCCAACTTTTCATTCCATGAAAAAATACTTACGCAGAAAAGAAAAAAAAAAGACGAGATTTGAGGGGCGGCAAAGCAAAGATTTTTTTTAGTTATCACGTTAACTCGAATCAAAGTGCTTGCGAAGATGAAAAGATATCGTGGACGTGAGGTATTCGAAAGTTCTATTCTTTTTTTTTCTTCTTCTTTTCTTCTATTCTTTCGCGGTCGTAATGTAATTTGCTTCCTTCCCCCATTTTCTCTTTCCTGCAATGTGCAAATTGCGAAGATTTCGGACAATCCAATTTCATTATTCGCCAAACGACTTTTTCCTTCGCTCGGCCGCCATCTTTCTTTTATGCTGATTCGTCGCAACAAAAAAAAAAGAACATTTCACTCTCTGGTGAATCTTTTCGTGTTCTTTTGACTGGCAATAATTAGTAATTTTTGTGACGCCCTCGTTCTCTGTATTTTTTTTTTATATATATTTTAATTTTGTAAAGTAACAGTCGGGGGTGTCTTGTATTTTCGAATTCCATTTGCAATATTTTTATCTCGTCGATCTCTAGTTCAATTAATGGCTGTAGGGTCGTCGTTCCTACCTGCAAATTTATATTACACGCCATTGGAGAGTGTATTGAAAATGATTCTGATAAATTTGTCGCTAACTGAACAAACAAATTAAAACAAACGAAGAACTCTGAACATGAGAAACAATTAAAGGAATACCATACAATCTATATTATTTAACTACATTTTTTTATAATACTAGCTGAAGTGTCCAGCGTTGCCCAAGAAAATAAAATGATGATATTTTACATATATGACCATATTTTAGTTCAGTTGGACGATTTATTTATTCATTTGTCGAATTATTTTATTGATTTAGCGACATTTTGTATCCATTGGCGACATTCTTATTCATTTGGCGATATTCTTATTCATTTGGCGTTACTTTGGCGGTATATTGGCTATATATACTTATCAGCCAATTACAATTGTATCGTTTATCCATCCGCGTTGCTAACTATGTACTATGTTACATTGTTAAAATATTAAATTTTTACAGCATTGCATTACTATAACTAGGTTTTATAAAGAATTCAATTGGATTAAGCGAGTTAGGGGGTGGGAAACGGAGTTTGGGGGGCGGTTGTTCGAAATTTCATGTAGACAGTGACCTTCTCCTTACTTTGCATGTCAAGTGTGCATAATTTTGGCAAAATCGGAATAAAACTGTAAAATTGTATAAAGTACACAGTCACATACAGCGGACACCCTTCTTTAGAAATATATATTATATGGCTATCAGTGTGTTAAGTACCGATAAAAAAATATTCTTTTTAAAAATAGGAAAGCTAACTTTAATAAAAATGCGCTAAAAAGCAAAAAAATATTTTTTATTTTTACGAACAAGTTGAAAAAAATTGAAATAATTTTATATTTATTTCAAGGTTTTGAAATCGGCGCTGAAATTTAGGTATAGTTTTTGCAAATTGAAACCTACGTCAAAAAAGCTGTAATGAGTATAATATTAATAATAAATAATTAAAAAAAATGCCAGCTTGTTCGTAAAATTAAAAATTATTTTTTTATAAATTAGCGCATTTTTCTTTAAGTCGGTTTTCTTTTATAAAAAAAAACCTTATTTTGAATTCCCCTCTTTAGTTTTTAATTTAGCAGGGGTCTTCGCCCCTTGCTGTTATTCACCTAGAAACTTAAATTGTTGCTAACTTTTTTTTCCTAGCCCTAGATAATATATTTCGGATTAATAAATGCTGAGTGAACAAAATTTCATTTAGGACAATCTTTATCAAACAATGAAAATACTTTGAAATGGAATAAATCTTAAAAAAATCTCCTTTCATCGATATTTCAGTATATATAATGGCCTGTTAAGCAATTTTTTTCCAAAGTGTATTTTTCCGTATTCAAAAAAGAAAGAATTTTCGAAACCGGACACTATTTTTTATTCAATATTTCCGGTTAATTGAAAATTCCGGATAGTTAAATGCTGGATAAATGAATATTTTTTCAAAAAGTTCCCAAATGAGACAATCCCAATCTAACATTTTTTTCCCCTTCAAATATCTAACTTAAAACAGAAATCTCGTGTTAACATACATAAAACATACATAAAAGTCGAATTGATAACCTCTGTCTTTTGGCGTGGATTCTGTTATGGTTAAAACCATAATTGGTTAATTTTTAATTCCTCTTTTATTTAATTTAATTTCAGACTCCCCTAATTGTATTAATTAATTTATGTAATATTGATGTATCCTATTTAATTGTCAAACTTGTACTTGGGAACCTGCACTTTTGATTCCATTTAAGCCCAAACGTAGATTTCCCCCTTTTTCATAACCCCCTAGAGCTTTTTAGTTGTAAATGGGGTGATAACCCCTGTCTGGAGTCTTTTCCACCCTTTTGGGTCCCCACATCGGCCTCTCCTCCTGTATCATATTACAGTTTGACTTCGTGATTTTGAGACCGTTTTACGTACTAGTCTGGAATTGTGTTTAACTGTAACCGAAGTTGTAATTGTAAATTCTCTGATTGGCTGAGAAGAAAATTGATGTGCTAGTTTTGAGGGATCTGGCAAGGAGGTTTTGGCGATTTATTGGTAAGCGCACCTTTTGACGTGACTTTTTAACGCATCTTTCGAAGCCTCAAGACGTACAGGAGTGTAGCTCCCGTCTTATAAACGCGGACCGTGTGTCCTTTTTCAAAACCCGATGGGTTAATCTCGTGCAATAGCCGCCGATGCTGATGCGGGGTTAGAAGAATTACGTAACCGCCGCCACCAACCTCAACGATGCTCGAGAGTCGCCCATTCCAGTAGATGTTGCCTGGTTAACTGCAATAACCCCAGCCACCCATCGACGTAGCACCCAGAGTGATGTTCCCGTCCTCTGCCGTTGCCTCTGATGTCAGCCCTGGACGCCTCCCCCATCACCCGTCAGGCCCTTGATCCGAGCCCAGATAAGGTCCCATCCTCCAACCACCTCTGAACTGGATTCTTCTGCTGGACGACCACCCGGGCCGACGCCTTTTGACCGACCACCTCTGAAGCTGACATCGGAGTTGACACTCCGTCGAAGGATGTGCCAAGTACCACCCCCCTTTTCGTCCACCTCCCAATCTTGGACACTTTTAGTATGGCCGTAGCGGCTTGGCCTTGTTTTCTGTTTTTTTTGGGGCACTCGTATTGTATTCGCCTTGATCTCCTGCCACATCTCTCTCGACGAAATCAGCTGAAGGTAGTAATTTTTAATTTTGTTTACCCTCCCTCTTTTAAATTATTTGGTTTTAACTTGTTTGGCTTTTTGTAAGGTTTTTTTGGTGTTCCGTTCCCTTTTTAATTTCATTGTTTTAATAGATTTGTTTTTCTTTTGGTCACAATTTTTAGTCTTGTGTTTTTTTGTCTGTTCTAAACTATACGATCACGCCAGGTAAATTCTTAAATTAAACAACGATTAATATTATCGTTCTTCTTTCTTTTCTTTTCTTCTTTTCTTAGTGTGTTTTTTAATTTAACCCGTAATAGTAACTATCACAATTCTGATATTGGATGGAGCACTTTAAGTCGGTTAAAATGCACAAAAATATATACATATAACGTAATTTTCTAAGGAAACTGAGCTTGAAATTGGTTAAATTTATTGTGCTATAGAAATGGCAATCAATATAAATTATTACTTGTATACACTTTGGAACACCGTTGTATAAATCCCTTTTGAGAACACTCTCAATGTACAAGAGTAAATCACACTCAAAAATTCATGACTAATAAAATCGAGGAATTATTAAAATCCACATTAATTTCTGAAGCAAGTGCATTATTCAACCCATTATCTCTTAAAATCACAGCGCGCGTGTAAAACCTAAAAAGGTTATCTCCATAATCATGTGTAATTTCTAAAATATTTATAGCAACGAAAAAGGCTCCGGCACTAAAACTCGCATTGATAGTCGTGCTAAAACACGATATCATAAATTTCCTTTTTACTTAAAAAAAAGAACACAAAAAATACGATCTTATTACCGGAAAATGTGTTGCCATCTCCTATTGAACAAAAAAAATTCAATATCCCTTTCCTCCAATCAACGGCGAATGTTCTCTTTGGAATCGTAAAATCTTTCGAACATATTCGAAAAATAAAAAATGGCGGCGCATAAACTAAAATTCGAAGACTGCCTCTGTGTCGAAAATGGTACCTCATTAAATTCTTAAGGTACGCATTTCTGAATTTGTGGGAATAAACATACACATTTAGAAGAGAACTTTGCTTTTATAGACGCCTATGAATCTTTTTAAAATGATTTTCTTCAAAATGATGTTCCATTAAGAATTTCCCGGGGTTTTCTCCCGGCATAGAATTTTAATAAATAAATTTCCGATTCCGGGATTTATTTTGTGTTGATTAATTCTTTTTAAAGTTTTTTTTAAGGTGGGTTTTCTGTCTTTAATGCATTTCTAGGGAATTATAAATAATGCATAAAATGATATGCTGCAGTAAGGAATAAATGATGGCGGCGCATAAAGAGCGATATTTGGATTTAAAAGTGACTTATTACTTATAAGTAAACTTTTGAATATTTGAAGAATTTTACTAAAATTTGATGCCATTGCGTTGCCACTCAAGTTAAGCGACTTATCTCTAATAAAATAATCTTTTTTTAAATAAAATAATCTTTTTTTTAATAAAATAATCTTTCTAAAAAAAGGAAAACCGACTTTAAGAAAAATGCGCTAAAAAGTAAAAAAATAATTTTTAATTTTACGAACGCATTGAAAAATTTAATTATTTAATATCAATTTTAGGAATGATTTTTGTAAATTGGCACCCACTTTAAAAAGTTGTACTAAGTATAAAATTGGTATTTAATAATTCAATTTTCTTAACTCGTTCGTAAAATTAAATATTATGTTTAACTTTTTAGCGCATTTTCCTTAAATTCGGTTTTCTTTTTTTTTAGAAAGATTATTTTATTTTTCCCTTTTTAGTTTTTAATGCAGCAGTTAATGCTTTTATTGTTCACCAAGAAATTCAAGTAGCAACTTGTGCTCAACAATATTTATTGTAAAACAATCCCTATCAATGCCAATAAATGCTGGTTAAACGAAATGTCATTGTTATACAACTTCTGTTAAACAATGAAAATATTTTTAAATCTGATAAATTGTTTAAAAAAACTCCGGTTAATCGACATTTCTGGATATATAGCAGCCGGATAACCGATTATTTTTTGTAGATTTTGCCTAAACGGATTTTTCTCTATCGGACAAAAAAAGAATTTTCGAAATAGGACAATATTTTTTTTGAAACTGTCCAGTTAATTAAGAATTCCGAATAGTTAAATGACGGATAACCGGATATTTTTTTTAAATTGATCCCAAGTGGAACATTTCTTATCCAACAACAAAAAATTTTGGAATGTAATTTAAGAACTGGTAGAAATTCGCTTTTTAAGGCTTAATTTTTAATTAATTATATGAATAGAAATATATGAATTAGAACCGAAATCCTGCGCGAACATACCTAAAAAAGAAACAATCGAATTTATAACCTCTCGAATTGGCGGTTTTAATTTAAAATTTCTGGCGGTTTTATTTTGGAGTTTTGGTTGGCGCGCTGTTCAGTCGATTAAAAAGGAAAACCGACTTTAAGAAAAATGCGCTAAAAGTATTATTTAATTTTGCGAACGAGTTGAAAAAATTTAATTATTTATTATCAATTTTGTACTTATTAAATTTTTTTTAAATCGGCGCCAAAATTTATGTGTGATTTTTATAAATTGTCATCAACTTCTAAAAGTTGTAGTAAGTATAAAATTGATAATAAACAATCCAATTTTTGCAACTCGTTCGTAAAATTATTTTTTACTTAGGGTATTTTTCTTAAAGTCGTTTTTCTTTGGTTTAAAAAAAATATTACTTTATTTTTGTCTTTTAAATTATTATTAGTACAGCCGGATAACCGATTATGTTTTGCAGTTTTTGCCAAAGTAGATTTTCCTCTATCCAACAAAAAAAGAATTTTCGAAATCGGACAATAGTTTTTTTCAAACGGTCCGGCTATCGGAGAATTCCGGATAGTTAAATTTAGGAAAACCGGATATTTTTCTTTTCAAAATGTTTCCAAGTGAGACAACCCCTATCCAACGAAAAAGAATTTTTTAAATATCTTATCTAGAACCGAAATCTTGCGTGAACATACATTAAAAAAAATACATAACGTTCGAAATTGATAACATCTCACCTTTTAGTGCGCTTTGACGGTTTTAAAGTTTTTGGTGGTTTTACTTAAAAGTTTTGGTTGGTGCGCTTTTTAGTCGGTTAAAAATAACTTATTTGTTATCTTCGAGCATGAATGGATTGTAGTAGAGCGAAAATGACGTCATCATCGTGATGCAAACATCTCAGACCTGATGGCATCAGACACGTGACTTCCTTTCAAAATTTATGAATGAAAAAACGTTCGCGATTGACTTGCGATTTGGAAATAATAGTAAATGTGTTACTTCATGACGTACATTATATTTTTATGACTGAACTAGAAAAAAATTATTAATGGATGACTTAATAAACCACGTGTCTGAGGCCATACATGTTAGCCTCACTTTGATGTTGGCGAGATTGTAACCTTATGATTTACTATGAGGGATCCATGCTCGAAGTTTATTATACGTAAACTTTTGAATATTTGAAGAATTTTACTAAAATTTGATGTCACTGCGTTGCTACTAAAACTAAGCGACTTATTTACAATAATAAAATAGCATAAAGTTCATCTGTTCTTTAGAAACTTTTCTTTAACGAATAATAAAAATAATGTTTTAGTTGGATAACTGTTATTTAGAAATAAGCTGTGAACATATTTTAAATATAATTTAAATGATTACTTTCTCTGAGAATGTGTTGAGATTTAATTATTAATTGCTTGCGGTCTGTTTTGGATTTTATAGGGTGGACAAAAATTAATGGGTGAATGTCATTGTTTGACTGTATCCCATTTAGATGTATTGACATGCCAAAATATATTTTTTTGCCCAACAACTTCGCTTATAGTTTAAACAAGTCGCTTAGCTTTAGCAGCAAAAAACAAAGTAGTTAAAGCATAGCAAAAATAATGGATATTATATTATTATTATAATTATTATTAATTATTATATTATTATTATTATTAGTTATTATATTATTATTATTATTATTAGTTATTATATTATTATTATTATTATTAGTTATTATATTATTATTATTATTATTATTATAATTATTATTAGTTATTATATTATTATTATTATTATTATTATTTATTATTATATTATTATTATTATTATTATTATTATATTATTATTATTATATTATTATTATTATTATTATTATTATTATTATTATTATTATTATTATTATTATTAATATAATTTTTATTAATATTATTATTATTATAATTATTATTATAATTATTATTATTATTATAATTATTATTAGTTATTATATTATTAATATTAATATAATTATTATTTGTTATTATATTATTATTATTAATATAATTAATGTTAGTTATTATATTATTAGTTATTATATTATTATTATTAATATAATTAATATTAGTTATTATATTATTATTATTAATATAATTATTATTAGTTATTATATTATTATTATTAATATAATTATTATTAATATAATTATTATTAATATTAGTTATTATATTATTATTATTAATATAATTATTATTAGTTATTATATTATTATTATTAATATAATTATTATTAATATAATTATTATTAATATAATTATTATTAATATAATTATTATTAATATAATTATTATTAATATAATTATTATTAGTTATTATATTATTATTAGTTATTATATTATTATTAGTTATTATATTATTATTAGTTATTATATTATTATTAGTTATTATATTATTATTAGTTATTATATTATTATTAGTTATTATATTATTATTATAATTATTATTAAACAGTTCCAATAAGTAACTTCCTATAATATCTCTGACTAATGAACGAGACTTTATACCTTTTTCGAAACAGCTTTTAAATTGCCCCAATATACCTTATTAAATGTCAAACAAGAAAAATTTGAAGCAGTTGTGTCTTTGCACATCAAAAACTGTTTTACGGGAAACGTCATTTCATCTAATTATAGAAATAGGGATTGGTCGCCAATGCAAAACCTTGCTAATTGCCAGAAGATAAACAAGATGTTAAGTCTGACACAGCGGGCCCCCATCTGTATGCGAAATGTGCCATTTTTAAATTTTACACGCATTGCGTCTTCATGTCCTATCGAAAGAGACCAAATTCATGTGAACCGTGCTATTTGTCAGGATATTATAGTGGCGGAATTGATCATCCTAAAAGTATAAAACGGTGTTCATATTCTGATACCCTATGTAGCTGATTTTTAAAGACTTTTGATTTTAACAAATTTAATTATCGCATTTGAGACAAATTGATCCAGTAGTTGCAAAGAAAGCCATATACAGTTGAAGCGGAAGTTTGTTTTATTTTCAAATTCGAGTTAAACTATTCCAAAACTTGGAAAAACTTTGATTTAAAGTAGAAATATGCGTGTCTTGGACACCAGATTTCCTCTGTATTCTCGTTAGACTTATCGATCTTTCCGCCATTTTGTACTCTTTTGCGATTTGTAGCCCTAAGACTAAGAAATCGTTTTCCATGTGTTTCCCGTTTTTTTTTCTATGTGATAAATGAGTCCGATGTCAAAGTACCTCTTCAACTATATTGCGCTTAGTTACTATGTGATACATTCACACATTAACAGTGCTCCTAATGTTCCAGACAATGTCTAATAGTAGTAAAGAATAGTTAGACAATGGAATAAAAGGATATTCTGGTAGTTATCTGCGGTCATCTATGTAAACAAGAAATTTTTCTTCGGTAAAACTAGAAGGCTGATTTGATTATTTTTTTTTTGATTAGTTAGCTTGACATGTAATAAAATAATCTTTCTAGAAAAAAAGGAAAACCGACTTAAGGGAAAATGGGCTAAAAAGTAAAAAAATATTTTTAATTTTACGAACGAGTTGAAAAAATTGAATTATTGAATATCAATTTTATACTTATTAAAACTTTTTGAAATAGGCGTGCCAAGATTTAGGAATCATTTTTGTAAATTGGCACCAACTTCAAAAAGTTGTACTAAGTACAAAATTGATATACGATAATTCAATTTTTTCAACTCGTTCGTAAACTTAAAAATTATTTTTTACTTTTTAGTGCATTTTCATTAAAGTCGGTTTTCCCTTTTTTCTAGAAAGATTATTTTATTTTTTCCTTTTTGGTTTTTAATTTAGCAGGGGCTTTGCACCCTTTTATTATTCACCAAGAAATTCAAGTAGCAACTTGTGCTGAACAATATATGTTGTAAAACAATCCCTATCAATGCCAATAAATGCTGGTTAAACAAAATGTCATTGTTGTACAACTTCTGTTAAACAATGAAAATATTATGAAATCTGATAAATTGTTTAAAAAAACTCCGGTTAATCTACATTTCCGGATATATAACAGCCGGATAACCGACTATTTTTTGCAGATTTTGCCTAAGTGGATTTTTCTCTATACAACAAAAAAAGAATTTTCGAAATCGGATTTTTTTTTAAAACGGTCCGGTTAATGGAAAATTCCGGGTAGTTAAATGCCGGATAACCGGATATTTTTTTTAATATGCTCCCATGTGAAACATCCCCTATCCAACAAAAAAAAATTGTACAAATATTTGAATTAGAACAGAAATTCTGCGCGAACATACATAAAAAAAAAATAACGTTCAAATTGATAACCTCTCGACTTGGCGGTTTTAATTTAAAATTTCTGGTGGTTTTATTTTGGAGTTTTAGTTAGCGCGCTGTTCAGTCGGTTAAAAAAAACTTTGGTAAAAATTCACTGTACGGTTACCCTTGGCGACTTTTTCTCAATCTCGCCAAAAATCCTCATTTTGGCGACTGTTTTGCAATAGGGTTGCTGCAATTCCTTGTCGGTCGGAGGGAGATTGTCATTTAAAAAAAATTGTCGCCAAATGTGGAAAAAATCGCGCCAAGGGTGACCGTACAGTAAATCTGACCCAAAACTTTAAATAAAGTGTTTAATAATTTGAATAAATGTAACAGTCACAAAATGAAAAAAGTGCCTGCCTTATAATCGGAAAATACCTATAATTCTTCTGCATATAAAAGGCTTAAAATGTATATATAAGTACTATTCATTGCTGAATTTTGCTTCAGCTACGGATCTCTTTTCTTAAGTGATCAAAGATTTATTTAACTTCCACGGGAAAGTACAATAGACCTCCGGTCGCAGTGCTTGCTCCAACTGGAGCCCCCATCCTTAAGTCATAAGTCATAACTATTCATCCTCAAGATATGCACCTGAGTCTCGTATTTGTAAAATTCAAAAAATATTTAATTTCTGGTCAAAATCCATAGCAATTAAGGTAAAGAAGATAGTATAAAAATTGAGTACCAATACAAATATGTTATTTTTTTTAAATGAAAAAATTGCTTTTTTCTAATTAGTTTATTTTGGTATGAAAATGGATATATTATTGAACAATGTACGACATGTTTATAAATTCATTTTTATTTTCAGAAAACAAAAAAAAACATTTTAATTGTTCAAAAGTCCCACGGACTACTTCGGACCCTCTCTTGGACTACCAGTGGTCCACGGACCTTGGGTTGGGAATAACTGATTTAGAGCTTACCGAAGACGCAAAAACGAGCAGGCCGAGTAGGCGCGCGTGTAAAGTATTCACGAACCAAACCTTACGGTACACTGGGGACTGTGCATTCCCGATATTTAAATACAAATATATTGTATTTTAAAAACCTATATAAACAAAAATGAAAAATATGAAACACTGGCATGCCCGTGTGATGCCCCCCCCCCCCCTCCACATCGCACACCCATCCATGTGAAAGATATTAGCGAATCTTTTATGGCCAAAAAATCACAAAAAAGTTTAAAGTTCTGTTCATAGAGGGCAGCATGATCAACGACTTATTTAAAAAAAACGTTAATATGAATAATTTAAAACGCATTAAAAAAAAAGTTGATATTTATGAGATGAAAGTACGATTAGTCACTGGTCCATGAAATTATATTTCTTTTGATACCCCATGTGTTAAGATCCGTTGCGTATAAGGGAGGTAAAAGGGATGTTAACTACATAAATAATATGCATGATATGAAACCCATACAGAGAAAACACCGCTTCTCCCTCAAATAACAATGTCCTCTTCATCAAAACGAACGGCTTAAATTCAAGGCTCCTCAACCTGATACACAGACACATGATTAACGAGCAATTCCCAAGCCCCATAATAGAAAGGCATCCGCCTCGCTACCCCAAACCACCGCGAGTCTTATTACAAAAGGTTCATATTTTAACACCCCCGCCACTCTCTTCGAATTAAAGTTTAAAACCAGATACGAACAGGAAATCCAACATCCAGTGATCAATAACCGGTGTGAAAGTTGTCGGGGAAAACTAAACTCCCCCGCAAACTCGGATTATTGTTGTTGTTGTTCTTATCTTTTCAAAAGTTCCTGCTAATCCGATTTGTAGCCAAGATGTATCGCCAGGGCTCCTTTTAAATGGACCCGCGGTGGGATGAAAGCTGTTTTGTCTGTAATTAAATGTTCCGAGGTGTGTGGCTGAGTTCTGGATGTGTCGTCTGTGCCGCGGTCGGCCATTGTTGTTGGCGGCGGGAATGGGGCTGGTTGGCGAGGCGTGTTTGGCGGTGGAAAAGGCTGACTTGGCATTGTCTGTTGGGGTCGGTTTGTTTGCGCCACATTGAGCATTGTTTGTTGTGGCTTTTGTCGGATAAACTGGACGGGTGTTGGCGATGGTTTAAATATGTCACCGTGAATGTTTCAAATTAAATATTATATATATTTCGTGGATATTAGAGTGACATGTTGTTACATTAGAATAACAATGGCATCGGTAATAGAGCCCCAGTTGCTCAGTTGGTAAGGCGTTCAGCCACTAATCAGAGGATTGGTGGTTCGAATCCGTGCAATGGACTTGACATATAAAAGTAAAAAAGTAGTGATCTTGCGATCGGAGGGTTGCCAGCTTCGCTACAAAAATACTAGAAAGTCGTCCAGAATATCCAACAAATTATACTGGCGTGTATACGGGACTGGTGCACGATAAATCTGATCGGGGTCTAAAGTCCCGACGTCTATTGAAGGCGTTGGGTGCCAGTTCAGGTGTTTCCTCGTCATCTGACCATGGTTCTAAAATAACGAGGTGCATGTATGAATGTGTGTGTGTTCCCGGGTCTTTCCTTCGAGATTGACCCCAAACCGTCGCCAATAGCCCACTGTGCAGCTCTAGTGCGACGTTAATTAACAAAAACCAAAAAAAAAAGCATCGGTAATGTGCTACTAATTCAGTATTAATGTACTAAGTGGACATTATGTAACTGGCTGAATAACGACCATGACATAGAGGCAAAATAGACATAACTGCATTAACATAGAGAACTTCCCGGGCCTTTCCTTTGAGATAGGCCCCGAACCGTCGCTAATAGCCCACTGTGCAACTCCAGTGCGACGTTTATTAACCAAACCAAACATAGAGAACTTCATCACATTAATATATAAACAAAATAGACATAATATTATAGAAAATAGACATAACTTCTATTTTTAACAGGAATAAACTATTTAGGGGTTAGAGACATTTTGCATAGTTATTATTTAATAATTATTACTTACTGATCATTAATCACTTTAAATAGGATATTATGATTAACGTATAATGGTAAAATGTATTTTTCATTTATTACTATGATAATGGATTATATTATCCATTATAATTTATTTGGATTATTATAATAATCCAAAACCGAAAAGGTTGACTTTTTAATTAATTCTTATAGAAGCACCTTAAGCCTTTGAGGCCCACGAGCTGCCAAATTCTCATCCCCCATAACTCTTTGATTCCAATCTTCTAACGTTCAGTCGTGAACACCACAATGGTTCAAATATACGAAGTACTGTTCTCGGGTCTCTCCTCCGAGATAGGCCGTCGCCAACAGCATACTGTGCTGCTCTAGTGCGACGCTATTTAACCAAACCGTGAACACCACGTCTTTCTGTTCGGATCACTGAGCTAAATAAGAATTGGAGAGTAGGTTTAGCGTGTGCTTTTTGCCTCTTTGTCTCAAAGTTTGGTTGAGTTTGTTTAATTAACGGCACACTAGAGCTGCACAGTGGGCTATTGGTGACGGCTCGGGGTCTATTTCAAAGGAAAGACTTGGGAACGATGCCTCGTATTTTTGAAATATGGTTAAGGGGGTCCGATACCTTCGACATTTTTTTCTTTATTTTTATACTTGTACAATCCAATTTTTTTTCTCTTTCTAAATATGCATAAAAAACCATTTTAAGACGCTCAATTTTTTTTTAATTGCACATTTATTTTTAAATTAAAATTTTAGTAAATTTTTTAACAATTTTAAAATTCCTACTCCTTTTTTGTTTTTCAATATTTTGAAGCAATTTTTTTTATTTAAGATTTTGAATAATATGTAAATAGATGTATGAATTCAAATTTTGATTCAGATACATCACTTTAAAAAAATAAAATATATTAGAAATTTTGGAAAAAAAATTGACGAAAAAAAATAAAATTCCATTTTAAGTGGTTTTAAAAAACAAATTATGGTAAAAATAGGAAATCTGAATGCATACATCTATTTAAAATATATTTATCTTGCTATACACACAAAAATTATGATTTTAAGTATAATAGTAAAAAAGCCTTAGCATTTTTAGTGTTCATTAAATTTAAAAACCACGAACAGAGATATTTGCTTTTTAAGTTTACATATGATACAACTATGTTATAGGAACACATCATTAAAACATTCATAACTAAAAAAGTAATAGGAATTTTTTAAAGCAGTTTTTTGTGAGTTATTAAGATAAGTTTGAATATTATTTTTTAAATATAAAAAAAAAATGACTTTTTTTGCGAATTTTGGGTATCGGACCCCCTTAAATGACTAGGACAACACCTGAGCTGCACCCAACCTGATTAGGTGTCAGGATATTGGTCCCTAATCGGATTTAACGTGCACCCGTATACACGCCGGTATATATTTTTGGATATTTTAGACGAATTCTAGTATTTTAGTAGAGAATGTGACAACCCTCAAATCACACCCTCACTACATTTTTATTCTTTTTCCACTCAGTGGGGTTCGAACTCGCATGCCTCTAACTGCTGAACGCGGATCCATTGGCCTGAGTGCCAAGGTGGAGTTACGGTTAAGTTTATTTTCCCCCATTGGATGTCTTCTGTCCAGGTCTTGTGTAGTTCAGTGGTTCAGATCAACGCACATATTTTTAACTTCATGTTAAAAATAATACTTTTCAAAAATTTCGAAAAAATAGCATGTTACTGCCAGGGGAAAATTAATAAGAAGAAGTATTTTTTATGACTGCTTAGTAACATAGTATCGTAACTAATGCTAATCTAATCCAAGTACCCGTCACTGTGAAGGGTATTACTAATATAGTGGTAATTGTAAATACAAATTAATTTGCTTATCACAGGAGTGAAATGCACGGGTGCTCGCTAATAACAGTAATACGAGTTCAATTTCACCGATAACGTTTAAATTTTATAATACCTTTTCACGTGGGCTAATTTACAGAAAAGTTGTGATGTCTGTGGGTTAATTCCTAAACAAGGGGAAAATATATCGGTTTAGCAGGACAAACAGTTTTCAAAGCACGTTAATTAACCGTACCAAACCTTCGAGATAGCCTCGAACCGTCACCAATAGCCCATTGTGCAGCTCTAGTGCGCCGTAAATTAACCAAACCAAATTCACAAGCATTGATTTATAGCACCCATTTTCCAATGCAGTGTCCGTTCTGATGTCTAATTTAAATGTAATTTTACAAGTTGGGCAATTTCTAATCTTCCCTAGCTTTCATTTGTTAATAATATTAACTTTCTTCGGGCATAAATTTTCCCAACTCGGGGTTATTAGAAGTTGAAATTCCCATCTTTCAGAGTTTCCAGATTATGAAGGGGGGGGGGGGGGGAATGGGTGCGACGGGCCTGGTCCCAGCCCACACGTAAAGGTTAAAAAACACTATTTAAAAGAAAAAGGTTAGTTAAATATATTTAATTTTTTTTAATGTAAAGTGAAATTTAGTTAGCGCCTTCCTAGACCATGCCTGGACCGAATCCCACCGCATACTGCAGTATAGCCGCGGTATTTCCGCTTCGGAACACGGGGGGTCGAGCGTCTAAATTTCCCCTTCACCAAAGCCGAATCGATATCGGAGGGTATTTATTGATTTTGCCGGATACAAAAGCGCCGGATTGATGGGTTCGGAAAGGGATGTACGGAGTTGTGTTTTGTTTGCAAGGTGAAAGAGGGGAGAGGGGATGGGGGGGGGGGGAAGGGATGTTCTATCGATTTTTGAATTGTTTGAAGTGTGGGAGTCGCTTTGGTGGTGCGGCATTGTTCTTTGGAATGGGAACTGTGCAAATTCCTGATTAGGATGTGCGTTTTGGTTGTGTTTTTCCCATGACCACAACGATATACAATACACACATACATTTTAAATTCACAAAGATACACAAATTTAGCATTATTTTAAAAATCAAATGCAATGTTTGGTTTTGGTTTGGTTTGGTTTGGTTAATTAAAGTCGCACTAGAGTTGTACATTGGGCTATTGGCGACGGTTCATGGCCTACCTCTAAGGAAAGGCACGTAAGGTATTGTTTTCTCCAGCTCAGAGCTTTCTGAATTTTCTTGTAGTAACACCTTCGAGCATGGATCCTTCATAGTAGAGAAAACATAATGTTATCACACTAACATCAAAGTGAGGCCAACATGTATGTCCTCAGATGCGTGGTTAATTACGTCATTCCATTCATAAATTTTCACTGTTACAAATTTTCTAATTCATCAGCCAATCGCGAATATTTTTTAATTCGTAATTTTGAAAAGAAGTGATGTGTCTGAGGCCATTCGGTCTGAGACTTCGAGCATGGATCCCTCATAGTAGAGCAAACATCGGGATATCATCTCGCTGACATCAAAGTGAGGTCAACATGTATCGCTACAAACACGTGACTAATGACGTCATTCCATTCATAAAAATTTCACTGTTACACATTTCCCAAATCATCAGCCAATCGCGAGTACTTTTTAATTCATAATTTTTAAAAGAAGTCACGTGTTTGTAGCGATTTGGTCTGAGATGTTTGCCTCACGATTATGACGTCATATTCTATCTACTACTGGCCATTCATGCTCGAAGATTACTATTTGTGTTTTGTTAGGGTTTTTTCCTTGACCACAACGGTATACAATACACACATACATTTTAAATTCACAAAGATACACAAATTTAGCATTATTTTAAAAATCAAATACAATGTTTGGTTTTGGTTTGGTTTGGTTTGGTTTGGTTTGGTTAATTAAAGTCACACTAGAGTTGCACATTGGGCTATTGGCGACGGTTCATGGCCTACCTCTAAGGAAAGGCCCGTATTGTTTTCTCCAACTCACAGCTTTCTGAATTTTCTTGTAGTAATATCTTCGAGTATGGACCCTTTATAGTAGAGTAAATATAATGTCAAAATCTCGCTAACATCAAAGTGAGGCTAACCTGTATGGACTCAGGCACGTGGTTAATTACGTCATTCCATTCATAAATTTTCACTGTAACAAACATCCCAATTCATCAGCCAATCGCGAGTATTTTTTACTTCATAATTTTGAAAAGAAGTCACGTGCCTGAGGCCAATCGCTCTGTAATGTTGGTTTCACGATTATGACGTTATATTCGCTCTACTACCGTCCATTCATGCTCGAAGAGTAATACCGATCGTCCTGCTAGAAGGACGTAAAAATTCTATATGATCGTGAAGATGATTCCTATCGGCCGTATTCTCTGTATTTCCAGGAGGACATTTTGTATGTTCTATCATTAATATATTATTTCACGTAGCTGATGATGTTTTTAAGACGTTTCATGTCAAAAGCAAATTTTTTTTTTATCTGTAAAATTCTTATTTTGATGAGCCCCTCCAGAAGCGCGGGGCACTGTGCGGTGCACCCGTCGCACACCCTAAACGCCACCTTAGTTACATACGATTTTACCAAGTAACACCCTATTAACCAATCTAAATGACGTTTCACGTCAAAAACATTTTTTTTCTATAAAATAGTGTTTTAACATTCCAGTTATCGGTCGTTAAATAAGGATTGCCAAGACAATAGTTTTATGTGTGGCTCAAACTTTCTTCAAGAGGGGTTATTACTGGACAGAATGCACAAATGACGTAATATCTTCTATGAGAGGTGGATCCACTAACCTCTAAATGTAACTTATGGAGCGGGCAACGCAGTTTGTTGACTTGAAGTCAATTGAAAATTAAGAAACTGTACCCCACTTCCCTTTCTACCTGTTTTTTCATATATTAATCATGATAAAATATGCCGAATTGAAGTGCATTTGGCTATGTTTAAAACAAAAATCGATTAAAATTCATTTTGAATGCCTTTTCTGTGAAACTCATTTTTTTTGTTTGGTTTGGTTTATTAACGTCGCACTAGAGCTGCACAGTGGGCTATTGGCGACGGTTCGGGGTCTATCTCGAAGGAAAGACCCGGGAACACTTACACATTCACAAACACATTCATTCATACCTGCATCTCGTTATTTTAGAACCATGGTCAGATGACGAGGAAACACCTGAGCTGGCACCCAACACCTTCAATAGACGTCGAGACTTTGGACCCCGATCAGATTTACCGTGCACCAGTCCCGTATGCACGCCGTTAATTTTTTGTGGATGTTCAGGACGACATTTCTAGTATTTTGGTAGCGAAGTAGTCATTTTCCGATCGCAATATCACTACTTTTTTACTGTTCTTAGTCTAGTCCGTCGCACAGGTTCGAACTGGGAACCCTCGGATTCCCTGATGACGCCTTAATCTACTGGACCACGGAGGCCACGGGCATATCTCGAATTAAAAACCGGGAAGAAATCCATTTTTAATGCCTATTCTGAGAAATCTATTTTAACCAATAGTAAATGGATAAGTAGCAAAAAGAAAAATTGTATTTTTGACGATATACAAATTGATTCTATACGTAGAACACAAAAAATCAAAACATATTTAACATTTCTCATGATTCATTCATATGAGAAGAAAACACCCCACAAAATCACTGAAACAAATTATTTGATGTTAAGTATGGCTGTTTACAGTATAGCTTCAACCGTGTCCATAGGAGGAAACCAATTTGTGCAATCCAGAAGTTACAGTTGCAGTTCAGTGGGTGGATCATACAAAATTTTTCTTCCTAGCTAGCTATAAGCCTGCTCCAATTCCAATGTCCTAATTTCACGACTGCAAGTTTCAAATTTACGACTTACAATTCTTAATTTATGATGGCCCAATTAAGCAATTAAGCCTCGACTCGTTAGGATAAGTACTTCTAGGGACTTATTAAGGACCAAGCGACACAAGCGGCCGTTTTGGACGCCAAACTAAGCAGCACGCCAAATTTGAGCGATAAAAGTTAATTGTAGAAGTCTAGTCTAACTTTGCGCTATTTTGACGGAGAGCAAATATAGTTTACTTTATATATTCTTTCCGGGAAAATTGTCTATAATTAGACTTAAAATTAAATTTGTATTCAAGAAATTTAGCAAATGTTATATGTTATTTTGAACATTCCAAATTAAAGCATCGGAAAATACAAATATATAACCACACTATTAAAAGTAGGTATTCAAAAATAAGTAAAATGTACTCATTTTTGATTACATTCGATGCTTATCATAGCTCCGAATAGGTAAGTTTCATTTTTGAAAAAGACATGTACTCAAAACAGAGTAAAAATTAATAAAAAAGAACAGTAGCTTGCCTACATAGCGTGCCTTCATAAATCACTTTCAATAAATATCGGCAATTACAACCAAGACTTATCGGGAATCGAACCAATATCCTAAGGCACCGCAGTTCAGTGTCTTATCCGGCCAAAAGCAAGATAATTGAGTTGTAATAACTCAGTTTCTATTTAAGCAATTGACATCAAATAACGTAGAAAACCATCTTCTGAACAAATATTTTAAGTTTTTCAGATCGCTTTGTTAGGATGGCTTGAACAGAAGCTGATATGACCAATATTAAACCATATTGTTCATTTTTGAGAAAGTACGATTACTTAAATTTGAACAAGTCATCGCACATTTACGATGCAATTGTACTCAAAGAAAAACGAGTACGTCCATGTAGTCATATTTATAGTACATTTTTTATAGTGTATATTTATTAAAATAATAAAAATTTAATAATACATGTATTGGTAACAAAATTTAAAAATTTTACAGAGAAAACAACTTTTCGATTTTGACGGTTAAATTAAAACGGTTAATTGAATGCCTATATTTTACACTCAGGCAAGAATGCAGAATTTTAATTGTTTCAAACCTTCTTTGAATTCTTTATTAGTATCGTCATTTCATAATTATATTTTAAAGAAATTGGTTTTTAAAGGAAAATTTAACTTTTTGAAAATTTCCCTTTTCGCAAAAATGTTTTCGATTTATATAAATTTCTTTTACGATTTGCTACAGCTTTTGTTATCATTTTCAAGTAGATTTATTGTTGTTTTATAGATTGAATAAATGTGCTTAGTTTGGCCCTAGATTTTCTTAAAAATCAACCAGTTATAAATATATTTTATATTATAAAAGAGCTACCAAGTCAAAAAGTTTTATTTTAAACCCTCTGTGTCCATCAGATTTTTTCCCTTGAAAATTCCCTACTGATGACAATAAATTTTTTAAATAAAGCAAAGATAACACAGGGAGATGGTTGAGAGACCGTGGCGTTATCCGAAATAGCCTTTTTGTTTTCCTTCTGTTGGCAAGATTCGCATTAGCGACCGATTCCTATTTAAATAATCTGCTGCAAATATGAAGTTTCACGCAAAACCGTTACGTTGGTGCTCCGACACAGCCACATCCAATTTTATATTCCCATTTATGATTAAGCACTTGTGCGATTTTTATTGTTTACCCCTGCCGCGAATCAAGAAATAAAAGCGCCACTAAACCTTTATGGGTCAACTCTGGATATAAATTTATAACCTCGGCCACTAAAGAGACCAGGCGAGAACCAACTGGGATTTAAGCCACTCCCAGAGCATGAATTCCTGAGGAGGGACATTCCAATCCTTCAGCTGACAACACTTAATTGCAAGATGGACGTCGAGGATCGCAAATAACAATTCACACCCATCTATTCCCGGGGAATCCTTCAATTCTATTTCTCCAAGGACATCAAATCGAATCGAAAAAAAAAGAACAAACAAAAAAAAAGAATAAAAAAAAAATCAAGGGGGGGGGGGGTTCGTAAAAATACCCGTAAAACAGAAAGTGGAAAAGCGTAATAAAATTCCCCTACACTACTGATGACAAACAATAAAAACTCCTCTTCGTCGAGATTATTGCCCCGGTCATGTGACATCACCCGCGCGTCCTGATTGGCTGCGATGTAGATTGCCCCTTTGTTACGGCACTCTCAAACCGGGATGTTTTTTTTTATTATTGTTATTAGAGGAAGAAGAAATAAACCCGAAGGTTAATTTATTTTTAGGCAATTCTTTCCCCTGGATGGGGTTACCCGCCATTTTGTTTTGTTGCAGTGTTTCATTTTCGTACAATGAATTTTAAATAACTGCCTTGTTTATCATGCTGTTAATGGATAAGGCAGGTCGTCTTTCGATTTTAGCCAAGGGCGATGTGGAGGGTGATTTTTTTTTATTTGGCTGATATGTGTGCCCTTTTCCCATTTTAATTTATTCTTTGAGAGGTCGTAAAAAAATAACTAATTTATGCTCCTTTTTTGGCGTGTTTAATGACTCATTAACGGAGCGTTGAAAGTTTTACTGCTTATAGGAGTTCATTACAGGGAGATGAGGATGCAGGATGATGCAAATTGAGAATTATCTACGAGTCCAACGTTTTCTTGAAAGACGATTCCCGAAGTTGTTCGAGTAATAACGTTACAAATACGTCAGTTCTAACGTTAATAAAGACGTCGCTTCATTACCTAAATAAAACGCGAAAATGACGAAAGAACTTGCTTATTTTTCTACATTGTCGATTGCGAATTATATATAACTCAAACCCTTTTATGGAAATGCGATATCTGAAATAGATCGAACACGTTGTATTATTGTTACAAATCGGTCACCACTTGACGTTGAAAATACGTCGTTTCGTTACATAAATAAAACCTTAATATAACCGACCAATTTCTTTTGATACGTAGTAAATTGAGAATTATGTATATCTGGAAATGCATGTATCAAACATTATTTGGAAATGCAACACATAAAGTAGTTCTAAGACGTTGCATTTATGTTACAAATTCGTCACTATTAACTTATAAAAGACGTCGTTCCCTTACATAATAAAATCCATAATATGATTAGCTAATTTCTTTTTTGCTACTTACTCAACTGAAAATAATGTATCACTCAAACATTTGTCTATAAATAATATTCATGAAGTAGTTCGAAGACATATTGTATTATTGTTACAAATCAGTCACTCCTGACGTTGAAAAGACGTCATTGCGTAACGTAAATAAAGCCATAATATTACCGACCAATTTCTTTTGATACGTAGTCAATTGGGAATTATGTATGACTCAAACATTATCTGAACATGCAACACATAAAGTAGTTCTAAGACATTTAAGTAACAAATTCGTCACTTGACGTTGAAAAGACGTCGTTTCCTCACGTAAATAAAACCATAATATAATCAGCCAATTTCGTTTTTGCTACTTACTCATTTAAAAATAATGTATCACTCAAAAATTGTCTAGAAATGATATTCATGAAGTAGTTCGAAGACATATTGCATTATTGTTACAAATCAGTCACTCCTGACGTTGAAAAGACGTAATTGCGTAACGTAAGTAAAACCTTAATATGACCGACCAATTTCTTTTGATACATAGTCAATTGAGATATATGTATGACTCAAACATTTTCTGAACATGCAACACATAAAGTAGTTCTAAGACGTTGCATTAAAGTTACAAATTCGTCGCTCCTGACGTTAAAAGACGTCGTTCCCTTACGTAAATAAAACCTTAATATGATCAGCCAATTTCTTTTTTGCTACTTACTCAATTGAAAATAATGTATCACTCAAACATTTGTCTATAAATAATATTGATGAAGTAGTTCGAAGACATATTGTATTATCGTTACAAATCAGTCACTCTTGACGTTGAAAAGACGTCAATGCGTAACGTAAATAAAACCTTAATATGACCGACCAATTTCTTTTGATACGTAATCAATTGAAAATTATGTATGACTCAAACATTATATGAACATGCAACACATAAAGTAGTTCTAAGACGTTGCATTTATGTTACAAATTCGTCGCTCCTGACGTTAAAAGATGTCGTTTCCTTACGTAAATAAAACCTTAATATGATCAGCCAATTTCTTTTTTGCTACTTACTCAATTGAAAATTATATATCACTCAAACATTGTCTGGAAATGATATTCATGAAATAACGTGGGTTCGAAGACCCACGTTTTATTATTGTTACAAATCAGCCGCTACTGACGTTAAAAAGACATCGTTGCGTAACGTAAATAAAACTGTAATATGGCCGACCAATTTCTTTTGTACTATGTAGTGAATTGAGAAATATGTATGACTCAAACATTATCTGGAAATTCGATATATGAAATAGCTAGAAGACGTTGTGTTAATATTACAAAATCGTCAGTCTTGAACGTTTAAAAGACGTCGCTTTATTACGCAAGTAGACCGCTTAAATGTCTATAGAATTTATTGTTTTGTAACATTCCAATTTTGTGACACATAACACCGAATGCGGTTTATGTTTTAACAATGTATTTTTGGTTTTTGTTAAGTTCTAAAACCAACAGTTATACCCTGATTCATTAAAGTATATGAGTGGTAATAAAAAAAACTCTTATTGTGTTTTTACATAAGCTCATATAACAGATGTGGTTAAGTCGGACGGAAAATTCCAATTGCGGCCCATGGAAACCTTTTGTCTGGGCGATAAACAATTGTTTTCTTCTTTGAGAATATGGTAACCTGGCTTCCTTCGGCAGCAATTGGGCTATTGTCAAGTTGGATACTGTACTTTAGTTCTAAAAGTTTGGGGGGAAATTGCAGTTTTTATATTGTTATGAACTTTTTTGTTCTTTCTTTTTTTTTTAATTTTTTTCGGTAGTTCGATTTAAAAATTAACGTAATTTGTAAAATTTTCTTCTAAAGTGCATAAAAATATATTTTAAACGTAAACAATGTCTATCGTTGTTCGGAATAAGCTCTTTTTTTATTCAGATTGGTGAATTTTAAATCTTAAGTTTATAATTGATATTTTATATTCATATTTTCATAATTTTCATTTAAACATTAATAGTTTTTTATCGTTTTAATTTTTATATTTCGATAATTTCTATAAATTATGTTCATATCTTGTTTAAAATGTATTCACATGTCCATAAATTGAATATTGAGATGAAAAATGTAACAAACTGATTATTTGAGATAGTAATATTAGTATATCACTAATATTGGGGTATAATTAGTATATCTCAATAATCAATTTGTTACATTTTTCAGAATTTGAAATATTTTTTAAATGAACTTTTTAGCTCATCTTAATGACAAAAGTAAAACTAAACTTCGTATCCATAAAGTAAACTATTGAGAATGAGTAGAAGTAACAAATAAACAACTACACACTGACTTTCCAAGTCTTTATAATTAGTCAAGTTTGTGGGTGGTTTCTGAAAAACGATTTATAACATAATTGGCAATATCTACAATTAGTTTTACATACAATTTTTTTTTAATAATTAATTTAATGGTAAGTGTTAACTTAAAAATAAGTTAACTCTACGCAAAATGGCGCATTTCACTTGATAGTAATGGATTACTTTATATAATCACTTTATCAACGGAATGTCAAAGTCTTCCACAGTCACTCAACCCGACTCAGTAATCTGTGTTTAATATATATAAAGTATACTATTTATTATTTTAATACTATTTATTTGACTAAATAAAATCTATGAGAATAATTATAAATTTCCTATTAAAATTAGGTGGTCAAAACGTGTATTTAAATCGAATTGCCCTGCAGATAATTGTTATGGCCCATGGACGTGGACACAGTATACGAAACTCTGCTATTATCCTATAAATTTAAAAAAGCCATTCCTCAGTGATGTTAGTAGACACACATTAAACCAGTTATAAACAACACAAAATTAAGACAAACTGCCCAAACAAAATACTCTCTAATTATAGTCGAAAACACGTTCATCACCAGCAATTACGCATCGATTTTTTAACGGTCTGGCCAATAGATGGCGCTGCCCTCTCGCCGAATACTCATACACGCTTTGAATAATAACGGAATTGAAGGTTCATTTGTTGTGGCCAAAAAGCACGAAACAAAAAAAAGATTAAAAGGACCTGGATTGTAGCCAGGGCGAAATGGCGATTTCCAACGAATGTATATTCAGAACATTATTTTTTTTTGTTCTTATTCATCGCTCCATTTTGCCCTTTCCTTTACCAGCAGAACAATTAATAACTCTTAATTTCCATCAACGATACATTAGTTGGGGATTTTTTTCCCCCAGAAAAATAAAAATGCCCGTCCGGTATGGGGAATGTTAGGGGAAATAAGGGAGGGTTTTGATCGATATTTCTAGTTTTATGAATTCTTAATTTGGTAGTCGCGACTCTGGTTTCCACTGACGCTTGGTAGGGGTGATTTAGTAACTTGCATTTTTAGAGTGCTGTAAGCGATAGTTTATCATGTTTTTGTTGAATATTAATAGCTATTGCATTGCGCATGTTTAAATACTTAATTAATATTAAACAATATGTTTTTAGAAATATTACCTAAAGACGCATCTTAAAAAATATACTTCCAAGATATAGAATGTGCCTTCGTAGCTTAGTCTGACTGCGGAACGAAAGGTTATGTCTTCGAGTTTCGACGGAGGCCAACCGATTTTATTTTAATGCATATGCTTTAACCCTGCAGCTCTCTCGCAGCGAAATACAAGGTGAATAGAATGGGAGGTGAGGCTAATTGAAAAGATTCTTACTAGAATGACGTCACTTACTATTTAGGTACCGTCACTTATTACGAATTAGAGGCTCGCAAGAACTAACAATTCATCAAGTCGACCAGATGATTTGGCTTATATGGAGAAAAGGGTGACATTAGAGAGGCTGTTGGTTTATTTATATATATATATATATATATATATATATATATATATATATATATATATATATATATATATATATATATATATATATATATATACATATTTACCTTGAAGGAGAAGTTTTATGAAAATTTAGCAATTGCTTTCTGCTGTGCAATATGCAAATATATTTATGTGTTAAGATGATCGTTCCTTATTCTCTAGTCGAATATCTGCTGGTCTTTGGTAGGGTTTAATGGGAAAAAAGTGGATCAAATGGCGATCAGTGGCGCAATTAGCGACGACCCCTAAGCAATAATATGTTATCCCAGTCCTTATCTTTCCAATAATCGTCCCACCTCCAATTTAATTCGCCTTGGATTGTTCCTCTCAGGCATATCTTTAGCTTTGCTATGTTAACGAGGGCCAAACAGCTAGTCGTTTAATGGAAATAACCTGGGATTAGGACACTGAACTCTAACTGTAACTACTGGAAGGCTCAAAACTTGTTTCCTCTATGGGCGCGTTGAAGCCAATATGAAAGCCGCCACACTGTGCTTAAACATTTTTTTAAAAGTGATTTAGTGGTGTTTTTTTAATATCACAGTAGTGTAGAATAATTAAATGTATATAAATATTATATTTTCTTCTTATAGAATTATTCTTTATATTGGAAAACAAATAGTTTTTGACTTGCCTTTTAACTACTTCGATTTTGACTTGCAAATGAATTTCATTTTAAGAGAGATTGCATTTAAAATGGGTTTCAAAAGAAAATAGAAAAAAATTTAGACAAAAGCAATACATGTTGGCTTATTTAACATTAAAAATATACAAAATATTGCGATAGCGATGAAAGTAGGGCACAGTACGGCTGCTTCCACGTCGGCTTCAAGTCAACAAACTGTCTTGCCCAATCCAGAAGTTACAGTTAGAGATCAGTGGTTTAAGAGCATCAAGGATTGTAAAAGTCAGTCATGACGTTGAAAATATGTATTGAGCACACAAAAATTAATCCGTCCTCATAACAACCAAACTTCCCAATTTCTATAAGATATACAAAGTGGTTATATATAAACCCAAATATATTTTTTTACGTAAACGTATTTTTATTTATATTCGGAATGTAGATTTTTTTTTGTTTGAATTGTTTTCAAGAATTTCTTTTTTAAATAATACGGAAATCTAATTTTTGTTGAGGAAGTTAAAAAAAATAATCCGTCGATGTTGGTTTTTTTTATGTTGTTACGCATCGATGTTAAGCTTGCATAAAAAAAAAGTTGCGAATATTTCTTGATAAAGCATGGTAATTTAACTTTTTATGTACGTTAAAAAAATACACCAGTTACGTTTTTATTTCACCCTACGGAATTGATTTTAAAGATAGTTTACGTACAAAAGCAATTCTGTTTAACACATATAAATTGTATTTAAGTACTTTTTCTCAAGTTATAATTTGGCTTGCAAAGATAGGCTATACAAAAAAAGGTATGACCACCAAATTTTCATAGTATGCAATTTCTAGTTCCAAAAATTGTTTCATATTAAAATTGGCTTTGGATATTTTAATTGAATATCAGAAAACTCGGCAAAGAAAATTGTCATAAAGAATGCTCTTTGAAGCAAGCTAATTGAAAACTACTTATCCAAGCTAATTGAAAACTTGTTATCCAAGCTAACTGAAAACTACTTATCCAAGCTAATTGAAAACTACTTATCTTATCTAAGCTAATTGAAAACTACTTATCTAAGATAATTGAAAACTACTTATCCAAGCTAATTGAATACTACTTATCCAAACAATTTGAAAACTACTTATCCAAGCTAATTGAAAACTACTTATCCAAGCTAATTGAAAACTACTTATCCAAGCTAATTGAAAACTACTTATCCAAGCTAATTGAAAACTACTAAAATTCGACACTTTTTAAAGGATAACGGTAAACCTCAGATTGTTCCAAAAAAATTGCAGTTTTCGGCCAAATTTTGTATGTTTAGATGTGGTCATTTCTCAAGTCATAGTCCGGCCTGTGAAGATAGGTTACGCAAAAAAGGTATGGCCACCAATTTCTCTTGACATACAATTTCTAGTTGGAAATTTTTTTCACATTAAAATTGGCTTTGAATATTTTAATTGAATATTAGAAAACTTGACAACGAAAAACGTTATAAAGCGTGTTTTTTAAGCACACTAATGGTTTATCCACACTAATTGAAAACTACTGAAATTCGACATTTTTTTAAAAGTATAACTGAAAAACGGAGATTGTTCCAATAAAAAAATTGTAGTTTTCAACCAATTTTGTATGAATTTTTTTTTGTGCGAATTTTTTTTAGATGTGATCACATAACCATTTCTATTATAGAAATCCCGACATTAAGAGTCATTGTAGAATTGCCATTCAATATGGCAAAAAAATTAATTTATTCATTGCTGCTATTCACCTGCAAGTACGGGTGCATACAAGCAGAAGTTTTTTGATGGTTCATTCGTTAACTGATAAATTTTCTTCTTAAAAATTATTTGACAGGACGAAGAAAACGTTGGAATAAGAGAGCATGACATATTGAGAACAATTTTTAGAACCTTAAAATAGTCAGCTTAGGTAAATAGAATCAATGCTCTATTCACCCGAAAAAATAACTAAATATATTTAAAAATTCATAACAAATTAATGGAAAATGATAAAAAAAGATATAATTACAGATTCTTTAAGGTATGAAATTGTGTGACGTCGAGCCCAAAACCCAGAAACGTATATTGCGAACACGTGTTGTAAATGGGATCCTCTAATCAGTGATGCCGGGAAGACATTTTATCAGCTGTGCATAACACCTACCCCTGATTTCAGATTTTACAACGGTGAAGTGATTTAGTGTGAATTTTAGTGCAATTGTGAAATGATTTAGTGTGAATTTTAGTGCAATGGTGAAGTGATTTAGTGTGAATTTTAGTGCAATGGTGAAGTGATTTAGTGTGAATTTTAGTGCAATGGTGAAGTGATTTAGTGTGAATTTTAGTGCAATGGTGAAGTGATTTAGTGTGAATTTTAGTGCAATGGTGAAGTGATTTAGTGTGAATTTTAGTGCAATGATGAAGTGATTTAATGTGAATTTTAGTGCAATGGTGAAGTGATTTGATCTTTGAGTGACATTTAATAAACAGTATTTTTTAAAAATAATTTTTGCATTCAACAAGGTAACGCTGTGGGCGGTCCCGTCGCACCCCCACCCCCCGCCCCCAATAATCTGGAAACCCTGGAAATTGGGAATTTCAACTCCTAAAAACCCCGAGTTGGAAAATTTATTGTTGAAGAAAATTAGTATTATTAAGAAATGAAAGCTAGAGAAGATTAGTTTGGTTTGATTAATTAACGTCACACTAGAGCTGCACAGTGGGCTATTCTAAGGAAGATTAGAAATTACCCAACTTGAAGAATTACATTTAAGTTAGATCTCAGAACGGATACTGCATTGGAATATGGGTGCAACAAATCAATGCTTGTGAGAGAACTGTTTAATATTACCTAATATATATATAAAAAACATGAAAAATTTCGATAATTTGGAACTGAGAATTTTCAGCACTGTTGAGTTGGGAATTTCGAATAGTTGAGTTGAGAATTTCGAATAGTTAAGTTGAGAATTTCGAATAGTTGAGTTGGGAATTTCGAATAGTTGAGTTGGGAATTTCGAATAGTTGAGTTGAGAATTTCGAATAGTTGAGTTGGGAATTTCGAATAGTTGAGTTGAGAATTTCGAATAGTTGAGTTGAGAATTTCGAATAGTTGAGTTGAGAATTTCGAATAGTTGAGTTGGGAATTTCGAATAGTTGAGTTGGGAATTTCGAATAGTTGAGTTGAGAATTTCGCATAGTTGAGTTGAGAATTTCGAATAGTTGATTTGAGAATTTCGAATAGTTAAGTTGGAAGAGTTGTGTTAAGTTTTGTCACCCCCCCCCCCCCCAATGAATTTTGTAGAGCAGTCTCCGTTTTTCCTTTGTTCTGTGCTATAACCACTACTGCACGACCTTTTTCATAAACATTCATAATGACCTTGTATTTTTAACCGACCTAAAATTACTTAAACCAAAACTTTAAAATAACACCGCCAAAAACTTTAAATTAAAACCGCCAAAGTGCGCCAAAAGAAGAGAGAGAGGCTATCAATTCGCCTGTTATGTATTTTTTATGTATGTTCGCGCAATATTTATGTTCTAATTCAGATAAACGGAATTTTTTTTTGTTAGATAGGGATGTTTCACTTGGTTTCCCCTTTGAAAACAAAAATATCCGGCATTTAACAATCCGGAATTCTCAATTAACAGGAACGTTTGAGAAATAATATTGTCCGATTTCGAAAATTCTTTTTCGTTAAATAGAGAAAAACTCACTTTTGTAAATTATTTTTTTAAAAAAATAGGTCATCCAGCTTTTATATATCAGGAAATATCGATTAACCGGACTTTTTTAAAACTAATTACCCGATTTCAAAATATTTTCATTGTTAAATAAGGATTGTACAAAGTACAAAATTAACGTTTCGTTAATCTGGCATTTATTACCATGGATAGGGATTGTTTTACAATATACAATGTTAAGACAAAATGTGAGAACAAGTTATTATTTGAATTTCTTAATGAATAATAGCAGGAGACGAAGCTAAATAAAAAAACTAAGAAGGGGAAAAAATAATATTTAAAAAAAAGAAAACCGACTTTAAGAAAAATAAGCTAAAAAGTAAAAAATAATTTTTAATTTTATCAACGAGTTGAAAAAAATGAAATATTTAATGTCAATTTTTCACTTATTACAACTTTTTGAAGTTGGCGCCAATTTACAAAAGTCATACATAAACGTTGGCGCCAATTTCAAAATGATTTAAGAAGTATAAAATTAATATTAAATAATTAGATTTTTTCAACTAGTTCGTAAAATTAAAAATTACTTTTTAGCCCATTTTTCTTAAAGTCGGTATTCTGTTTTCTTCAAAACATTACTTTATATATATTGGCATAGAGTTTCTCAAACAAATAGTGAACTTTTCTTCCTATAAAATCGCATTTTTATGCCTACATACAAATGCTGACCAAATTTATTCTACCCCCAAAAAAAGAGATATCATCAGCCAAATTGTTCCAGCGGAAATATTCCATACGACATCGCATTTAACATAAACTTCAAGCATCCATTGATACGCGATCATTGGAAAAAATAACAAACATGGCGGTCGGAAAATTACATTATCCTCGAACCCAGCGTATAAAACCGACACTCAGCACATACAAATGCATCTAAACTCGATTAGAATAAAAACCGGGAAACTATCGTCTGCGGCATGCATGGCAAAAATGTTCCAGAAAAACTTTCTGGGGGCGTTCCAAAACACAAAAATAAAGTAGAAAAAAAGTGTATAAAAATTCTTTATTCAGTTTCCACACGCGAAAATGCGGGGGGACCGTATTTGTGGAAGACTCGAAAAGCGGACGATTTCGATCACGTGATGTTACTCTCGAACTCAAATCAACTATTCTCGTTTCCAGTTCTCAGAGGTCAGTGTTGCCAGGTTTGTTGGAAGATCTTTAATCTGGCGATGATCTAGATTTATTTATTATTAAATTATTTCAAAATAAAAATGTTTTGCTTTATGTAGTATTTTATTTATAATAAAACAATCTTTTTTCTTGAAAAAGGACATCCGACTTTAAGAAAAGCGTTAAAAAGTAAAAAGTAACTTTTGATTTTACGAACGATTAGAAAAATTTAATTATTTAATATCGATTTTATACTTATTACAACTTTTTTTATATCGGTTCCAAAATTTAGGTATATTTTTTTTAAAATTGGCACAAACTTCAAAAAGTTGTAATAAGTATGCCGCTGATAATATACACAAAGAAATTAAATTTGTTTCTCTCATTTTTCCACGTCTCGTATCCGGTTTAATAAATCTCCGGTAAAACAAAATTATATTGTCTCAACGATGAATATTTTAAAACGATCCCTATTCGTGCTAATAAATACCAGGTGAACACAATGTCGTTGTTGTACAATATTTGTTCAACAATGAAAATATTTTGAAATAGGAGAAACTTATTTTTAAAAAAAGAAGATATTTCCGGATATATAACAGCCGGATAACCGATATTTATAAAAAAAAACATAGCAAACGTGGATTTCTCTTTATTAAAAAAAAAAATCAAAATATAACAATATTTTTTTCAGACGGTCTTTCTTAATTAAGAATTCCGGATATTTAAATACCGGATAACCGGATATTTTTTTCAAAGGGTGCCCAAGTGAGACATCTTCTATCCAGGAAAACAATAATTTTCCATATATATACGAATTAAAACAGAAATATTCCACGAACATACAGGGGCCTCTGTGGCCCAGTAGATAGAGGCATCAGCTGGGTATCAGAGGATTCCGAGTTCGATCCTGTACGAGGACTTGACAAAAAAAAAGTAGTGTTCTTGTGATCGGAGGGTTGCCAACTTCTTTAAAAAATATTAGAAAAATCGTCCAGAACATCCACAAAAATTATCGGCGTGTATACGGGACTGGTACACGATACATCTGATCGGGGTCAAAAGTCCCGACGTCTATTGAAGGCGTTGGGTGCCAGCTCATGTGTTTCCTCGCCATCTGACCATTTTTCTAAAATACGAGGCATCGTTCCCGGGTCTTTCCTTCGAGATAGGTCCCGAACCGTCACCAATAGCTCTCTGTGCAGCTATAGAGCGATTAATCAAACCAAATGCACGAACATACATAACAGTCGATTTGATAACTTCTCTTTCTTTTGGCAGTTTTGGTTGGCATGCTTTTCGGTCGGCTAAAAATTGCATATTTTTCTGGACTGTATTTTTTAAATACTTTTATTCAACCAGACACGAAACGATAAATTAATATAAACTAGATTTGTGTATACGTTTTACTTTATCTTACTATACACTACACAGGGTGTTTGGGAATTATTTTTACGACATTGACGCGCAACCAACAACGCATTTGGCCATGAAGATCCATAACGTGGTCGAGTTGGCCAGCTAGTTTTGTAAAGGTAATTTTTAAACTTCATTTCATATAAGCTATCCTGATCCTAAACTTCCTTCTCCCAAAAAGGGTAGGTCCAGAATATCCAACAAAATTATACTGGTGTGTATACGGGACTTGTGCACGATACATCTGATCGGGGTCCAAAGTCCCGACGTCTATTGAAGGCGTTGGGTGCCAGTTCAGGTGTTTCCTCGTCATCTGACTGTGGTTCTAAAATAACGAGGTGCATGTATGAATGTGTGTGTGAATGTGTATGTGTTCCCGGGTCTTTCCTTCGAGATTGACCCCGAACCGTCGCCAATAGCCCACTGTTCAGCTCTAGTGCGACGTTAATTAACAAAACCAAAACCAAACCAAACCCAAAAAGGGTAGTTATAACAAAATATATACGATACAAAATGGATGATGAACGAAACTTTCAATGGGATTTGAATATTTGTAGTAGCATTGTTGAATTAAATAATTTTTATTTTTGAATGTTGTGGTTTTTTGGTCATTATCGTATGACTATGACGTCATGTCAGCTTGAATGAATAAAAAGCTTCTGATCAGCAGTATTTGCTGTTGGTAAAGCTATTCGTATTCAAATTATATTTTTAAATAAAAAAAATAAAGTTTTTAATCTAAAGTTACATTTTTAGTATCGTAATACCAAATTGCACCGTATTTAAAGTATGATTCATTTTTGATAAATATCCTAAATTTTTTTTAAAATATTTTAATTAATTTAATATTATTGAAATATAGCAAAATAATATAAAATTACTACTTTTAGATTCTATGAAAAATTAGTTTATCATAAATACACATATACTTTTATGTTTATGCGAAATAAATTTACAATATTAATTTTGATATATTTTTTATATAACTTAAATATTTAAAAAAAAAAAAGGTTTAACTTTAAAAAAAAATAACCAACAACATTTTGAATACTATAAAAAAGTATTTTTTTTTTCATAATTTTGAGATGTATGGCTGTTTGTGAGAAGTTTCAAGATTTAAAATGGCTTTTGAATCAAAATTCAGCGAGTTCTTGTGTGAAATTGTGTGTTTATTTTAATTTAATTTGATTACATAAACTTACCACATTTTTTAATTATTTTTTTAAAAAAAGGACACGACACATTTTTTTAGTAAAAGTTGAACACCACGAAATAATTTGGCGATATTCAGAAGTTTTGGCTATCCTCTTTTAATTTGGCGATTTCAAAATTTCAAAGTCAGCAGTCCTCGAGTCACGTATACATGTGGGAGTAAAAAGGGGGGGGGGGGGGAGAAGGGGGGGGGGGCGGTGGAAGAAGTTACCATGGAGCCCCCTCCCCATTTGTCTTAAAGTTTATAATTCTAAAAGCGATGTCGATTAAAACTTTATGGAAGTTTTTGTAGGGGAAACAAATTGAGAGACGTTGTGTTGGATCACTTTGGGGGAAGGAGAGTAGTTCTAGCACTAAAGATGCCTGTTCTGTATGCGAAGGCACGATCTCTTCGCTTGTATGGGAAGTGCGGCTTCCCTGAGTCAAATAGACATCCAGACATTGAAAAGAGATGTTTGTTTGCCAAAAATAATTTTTTTTCTCAAAATGCATCGCGCATCTCAAAACGCTTCATGAAGAATTCTCAAAATTGTTATTAAGTGATGGGAAGAATATATATATTTTTTTAACTTTCTACACAACTACAGTAGGTTCAAAAAGTTCGAGCTTTTGTGTTTCTATGCATTGTTAAAAAAAGGTATTCAAAAATAAGGTGAAATGTGCTCATTTTTGAATACATTCGATGCTTATTATGACACAGAATAACATAAGTTTCAGTTTTGTAAAAAGACATGTACTTAAAAGTGAGTTCAATGTGTAAAATTAATAAAAAGAGCATATGCTAGCCTACATAGGTTGTCTTCATATATCACTTTAAATAAATTTCGACAACTACAACCAAGTGAACTTACCGGGAATCGAACCCAGATCTGCAGGAAACGCTGTCCACAGCCTTAAACGTTAAGTTATCAGGGCGACATGCAGATGTAAGTTAAAAAGTTGGGCCAAAAGAATGTGAAGTAAGATAATTGAATTGTAATAACTCAGCTTCCATTTAAGCGATCGACATCAAATAATGTGAAAGATGATAATCCAAATCCCAATGAAATTGGATTTGGACTATATATAAATAAAGAAGACTATCTGAAGGTTTATTTTTTATTCCAATCCTCGACATTACATAAAAATTTCGCCAAATAAATAAAAATACCGCTAAATTAATAAAAATATCGCCAATTTAATAAAAATATCGCCAAATAAATAAAAAATATTGCCAAATAAATAAATACAAATGTTGCCAAATGAATAATCATATCGCCAAAATGAACTAAAATTTAAGGTATGTAAAAAATATCTTCACAATTTCGAAATTATTGTCAAGATGATAAAATTAATATAATTTTGCACATTTGACCTTCAAACCAAGAGGAAGGTCACTGCCTACATGAGATTTTGAAAAACCATCCCCATTCTCTGTTCCTCCCCTTAATTAGCATAAAGGATTTCTACTAAAACCGTCAAATAGCAACTCGGTGAAGAAATCGACCAACACAATGCGTTAAGCTATATATATATATATATATATATATATATATATATATATATATATATATATATGTATTATAAGAAAACCGTCTGTGGGTTTGGTATTTATACAAAACTATACAGTTTCATTCCGAGGCAACAGTTTTTTCCCGGGCAACGCCGGGCACCACATATCATATAAAGTAATACAAAGCTAAATAACAAAAATATTCGGAAACTAAAGTTGAGCATTAGCCCATTCAAATACTTAACGATCAATATAGAGTAAAGATATATATGGATGGCTTGAAAGCAAATTCATATATACAAAAAAAAAAAAAAAACTGCCCCGTCAACCAGTCACGAAATCAAACTCATATCGAACATTTGAAATTCAGATTTTACCCTCCGTCGCATTTATTCCGCCACAAATATAAAAAAAAAAAATAATGACACGAGTAAACAAACAACAACAACAACAAAAAATCCCGAAAAGAAGACGAAACACTCTCACGTACACTTTCATTTCCATCATTTCCCGGGGTCTTTTGCATGTAAAAACTGATGTCTTTCCTCATTCCACAGAGAATAAATCTTCTGGGCGGAATGTATAATAAGAGTAGTGTGCAAACGACGGTTCTGCACGGCGGGTAGGAGCGCGGGCCGATATTTTCCCGCGCGGATGAACATGTCCGCGAATGATTGATCAGAGTAATCGAGCGGTGTTCTTTTTTTATGCGCCCCCGTAGCCCAGGAGGCCGCCATCTTTGTTTTTGTTTCCGAATTGGCGTGTTTACGCCGCATGCCGACACGGATAGACGTCGAATCAATATCGTTTTCTTTTTATTTAAAAAAAAAGAAAAAGAATATTCTGATGTTTTCTTCGGAATTGGGTGGCAACCGAGCGAAAGGGTATGGCAACGGCACATTCGATATGATGTGATTGGTCTTTCTTTTTTTGTGGCGGGAAAGATTTTGAATAGTTGTTTGCTGATGCGCGTGGATTCACTTAATTGATGAGTTGTTCTTTGATGGAATATATACGAAACATCTGGATTTATCTTTTGAAGACTAAAAACTCAATGTGGTGTGTCTTTGTATTTGATGCCATTTCGAATCTCTGGTAGGCAGCAACATAGTAATGTCTATTTACCTAAGCAGAAATTCCCTAGCCAGAAATAACTTTTATTTATCATTACAAATCTTTAAAAAAATAATAAACTATATGGAAACTGACTGCGACGAATTTTTTTGCACTTATAACTATATATTTTCCGAGAACAATCAATTTGCTTGTTTGACAATGCAAGCATTCCTTTGTTTTCCAACGAAGTTGTCCCTTGAATTATAACAACTTAGATAAAGATGGACCAATTTATCAGAAAAAGACTTCAACCAAGAAAAAAAATGAATAAAAAATTAGCATAAAATACGAATTATAATTTTTCATGTCAGCCCATTTTAAAAGTCAAAATAAATAATGTGAGCAAATTGATTTATAAACTGGTCTTTTAATATCTTCATACTGAAGCATTATAACACTTGATGAAATGCATCACATTCAAGGGAAAGAATGTACTACAGAAAATGCAAATTATACAATGATGTACTCGTAATAAAAGCTAAGGCTTTTAGTGAATTCAATATAAATAATTTTAAGCCAATTAAAAATTCTCCAATACAATGCAACTATAGTTGCTCTTCTATACAATAGCTGAATTAAATAAAATGGTGAAAATCCTAATTCAAATCAAGATAAGTTTGATGATATTCGTTTACTATTTTTAATAATGTAATGCCTGAACAATTTACCTCATGATGAAAGTATATCCAGGTTTAAAATATTTATGCAGATGACAGTAATATTGATTGAATTTACTGCGTAATAGGGGTACACAATGTGTTATTGGCGACGGTTCGAAATACATAGGAATACTGCCTCGTAATTTACAACCTTTGTCATGTGACGAAGAAAATAAGCTGACTGACACCTCATGCATCTGTATAGGTATGAGGACATTGGGCCACGACAAATTTAACATGCACCAGTCCCTATGTACGATTTATGTTTTCTTGTGTACGACAAGGAGCGAATCTGACAATTATCCAGTTACTAGCTTGCTGCATTCTCAATATCGAGATATGAACCACAACCTTCCATATACGTATCCATTATTTTATCACAGGAAGTATACTATATGCCCACATATACTACGCATTATATCTTTTTCTCTCTTTCTCTCTCTCTTACCTCTCTCTCTCGAAACGTCGTAATAGAGCTACTCTCTACTTCTCATTCTATTTCTCTATTTCTCTCTCTTTCTCTTTTTCTCTCTCTATTCCTCTCTCTCTTCTCTCTTTCGAAACAAATTTTTAATAACAAGAATTCCACCACAACTGCAAACCGCTCAGAAATTCAATAGAAAGTATAAAGACTTCAATGCCCATTTGAAGTGTCCTTAGTTTACTCAGTAAACGCGAATTCCATTCAAGTAACTCACTTTACTTGTTTACAATAAAGAATACTACTCGCATCTTATAAAAGAACCTGCCCTTCATTCTGAGCATTCACAGACGGCCAAGAAACAAAGTAGTCTTCCATCCTCACAGCACGCGTATAAATAATCACAAGAGAACTTAAAGAGAAAATGTAGCAACTTTTATGGAAGGCGGTTTCCACCATTCCTCACGGCTCGCTGTATACCTTTTCACTCCGTCCAAAAAATAAAGAACAGATAACGATTCCAAAACTGCATATGGCCGTTTCCCATGGCCTACATTGCTTTTCCCGTTCCTATAAAATTCATTTGTTAGGCAGACTTGACTTAGAATGCGCGACTTAGTTTTAGGGGAAACTGCTCGCCAAAAAAAAGCTAATTCAAGAATTTTACTTGGGGAAATGTCATATTTCTGGGAGATTTATCGGAAGCAGTAATTCTTTTTAAGTGTCAGACGCATGCACGGGAGGACATTTGACACTATTAATCTTTCGGAATTCTGTTTTTCGTCTTCGTGGCCTGAATGGTGGTGACAAATTTGGCGACAGAACAATGTTTTTGGTGGGTTTTTTTTGTTCGATTTGGCGAGAATGTGTCAGGGACAGGGCTGTCTGGAATAATGCATGCTGATGACAGGATTCGGGAGATTTTGAATTGTACGCGGATGTATTGAGTATTTATGAATTGAGAAATGGGTTCAGTAAATAAAATTAAACATAAGTCTGTGTTCCAGAAATAAAGGATACTGACTGTATGTTTATGGGTTTTTCTTGTAATGATGGATATATTATGTCTTTCATACATTTTAAATATATACTATTGTCTTCTATATGTCTTACTTACGGAAATAATACTTTTACAAGTAATTGTCTATACATATATGAAGCCTGTAGTGCTAAACGCGATTAAAGCCCGTTAAGTACAGTTACACTCACTTAACAGAGTTTAGCATATCAGTGACGTATATTATAGACATATACGACTTTTATTAGCTATCTGGTAAAATATAAATATATTGAGACTTCCAATACATCTGGGATACAAATTGTATCACAGATGTATTGGAAGTTGTTTTCCAGTAGTTTTCAAAACTTTATACTGTTAACTGTTATATATTTCTGTATTGCCAAACACCGATAAAAATATTTACTTAAGATCGTCAGAATTTTTGTGGAACATGCTGTGGCATGATTGTTCGTCAAATTGATGAAACTATTGTGAATTAAAAAAAATTACGAAATAAATAAATATTAAATATTTTGTATATAATTATATACACATTTTTAAGTACCTTTTTTTTACATTGTACCAGTGGCGGCCCGTGGTCGAAAATGTTAGTACAGCCGAAATCATGGGAACCCCCATTTATTTATTTCATTACTGCTCAAATCAAAGTTTCCTTTCAATTTTTACTAAATGATAACATGCGAAAAAAACGGAAAACACTTACTTATTTTTTGAAAATTAAAGCAATCCTGCTTTCTTTTAAACCTGCAAATAGGTCAATTTTAATATTAACTTATATAACGAAACAACAGCAGGACCATGTCCTGAAACAACAGCACACAGTAAATGTATCACGAAAACCATTTCCGTTGTGAGATATTCTCGTAAGTTCTCGTTTCACCAACAAGCCAATCAGCATATCGAACCTCAAGTACAGCTAAAACAAGAATATTCATTTCGGCTGTACCTTCTCACAAATGCAGTGTATTAGCATGGGGGGAATCTCCATACTACGTAGAGGTTGCCATAGCAACGATGCAGCCGATTTCGAATTTCGCTTTTTGGCTGCAATTTGATTGAATGGAGTTTTTCCCCCTCATGAATTGTGCATTACGGTAACAGGCTAGCTATTTATCGGAGATTTTGTTTACTACCATAGAATTTTTATTTTCAATTCTAATCTTCATTTAGGAAAATTAGTAAAATATCTTATTTTAGTTTTAAAATACACTTTAAAATACACTAGGTGCAGCCCGGCTGTATTTGCTGTAGTGGGCGAGCCGCCACTGCATTGTACACTTCAATTAATTTACACACATACTTAACCTTTTGCACTCGGGAAAATGTTTGCTATTTACGCATTTTTATGGAACAGTTATATGTCGTTCCTGTTTTTTTTACGTTTATGTTAAATAATAATAAAAAGTTATAATTGAAGCAGAATATTAATATCGGTATAGCAAATATATGTTAAGTGATTTATGACATTTAACAAGCGTTTTAAAATACAGGTTGTGAGGAATCGTAGATCAGCAACATCAAAAACATCAGTAAACTCAAAAATGTGTTTGTTTTTTTCATTTGAAGAACAGGGAATAAAAAAAGAACACGTCGTTATTTTGCTAACTAAAAAGCGATACTCGAGTACAAATGGTTAATAAAGCATGTTGATACCCAAGTGATGTCATACTTTTAAACATAGTTAGGTACAGAAAAGGCTAACGAAAGAAAAGGTTTTTAAGTTCAAGAACATGCTGTTATCGTTCAATTTGAAGAAGAGGAAACAAAAGAGCATGCTGTTATTTTTTTAATTTTAAAGAACAAGAAACTAAAGATAATGTCGGTATAATTCAATTTGAAGAACATAAAAGAAAAGAACATACCGTTATTGTTCAATTTTAATAACTGGTAACAAAAGAACACTGTTATCGTTCAATTTAAATAACAGGGAACAAAAGAACATACCGTTATTGTTCAATTTGGATAATTGGTAACAAAAGAACACTGGTATCGTTCAATTTGAAGAACATGGAACAAAATAGCATGCTGTTATTGTTCAATTTGAATACTGGTAGCAAAAGAACACTGTTATCGTTCAATTTGAATAACAGGGAACAAAAGAGCATGGTATTTTTGTTCAATTTGAAGAACAGGAGCAATAGAACATGCCGTTATTGTTCAATTTGAAGAACATGGAACAAAATAGCATGCTGTTATTGTTCAATTTGAATACTGGTAGCAAAAGAACACTGTTATCGTTCAATTTGAATAAGAGAAAACAAAAGAGCATGGTATTTTTGTTCAATTTGAAGAACAAGAGCAATAGAACATGCCGTTATTGTTCAATTTGAAGAACATGGAACAAAATAGCATGCTGTTATTGTTCAATTTGAATACTGGTAACAAAAGAACACTGTTATCGTTCAATTTGAATAACAGGGAACAAAAGAGCATGGTATTTTTGTTCAATTTGAAGAACAGGAGCAATAGAACATGCCGTTATTGTTCAATTTGAAGAACATGGAACAAAATAGCATGCTGTTATTGTTCAATTTGAATACTGGTAACAAAAGAACACTGTTATCGTTCAATTTGAATAACAGGGAACAAAAGAGCATGGTATTTTTGTTCAATTTGAAGAACAGGAGCAATAGAACATGCCGTTATTGTTCAATTTAAAAAACAGGGAAGAAAAGAACATACCGTTATTGTTCAATTTGAATACTGGTAACAAAAGAACACTGTTATCGTTCAATTTGAATAACAGGGAACAAAGAGCATGTTGTTTTTGTTCAATTTGAAAAACAGGAACAAAATAACATACCGTTATCTTTTAATTTGAAGAACTGGGAACAGAACAATATGCCATTATTGTTCAATTTGAATAACAGGGAACAAAGAGCATGTTGTTTTTGTTCAATTTGAAAAACAGGAACAAAATAACATGCCGTTATCGTTTAATTTGAAGAACTGGGAACAGAACAATATGCCATTATTGTTCAATTTGAATAACTGGTAACAAAAAAACACTGTTATCGTTCAATTTGAATAACAGGGAACAAAAGAACATACCGTTATTGTTCAATTTGGATAACTGGTAACAAAATAACACTGTTATCGTTCAATTTGAAGAACAGGAAACAAAATAACAGGTCGTTACCGTTAAATTTAAAGAACAGGAAACTAAAGAACAAGCCGTTAATTTGGTGACTAAGAGTCACCACTCGAGTTCAAAGTGTTGATTTTGTTTATACTAGTCATACCTGAAAATGCTTTGAACCTTTGAAGCCTCAACCCCGATAATCCCCCACTCAAAATAAAACTTCCCAAATTGCACGAAGAGCAATAAAAATAAATTATTTTTATTTTCATTTACTAAGATAATTACGCAGAGCAGAATTATAGTTTTTAACTACCATTTTCGGAAAATGCATTAAGTTTTTAACTGCCCTCGTGGTTGATATTTCTCAAAAGAATTAACGCGTTTAACACATGGGGAGGCTCTCAAAGACCAAGTTTCGCCCCCCGTGTTTCGCCGTTTCGGCCAAAGAACAACTCCCATTTAACAAGTGGAGTTGCATTCGTGCGAATAGCTGTTTAATTTTAATTTTGTAAGAAAAGTTTAAGTCCTATTTCTTAAAGACTAAAGTGCAGTGAAAGGGGATTTAATGGGATGTAGAACCATTTAAAAAAGTTTTTTTTAGTGTTGTTTCTTAATAATGGGTAGTTTAATAACGTGGGGATCTGTAGTTGTAAGTTTGTTGCAAAGTGTTTTTTAAATATTATTTCATTATGGGAATTTCAATTATGAGTTTTAATGTTAACTTGTTTTTAAATGTGAATTTGAGGTTATTATTAAAATATTTAGTTACTGTAGTTACTGTTGGAGGTATGTGTTGTCCTGTGTTTTTGAAACTGGCAATTGCAATGGAAGACTTATTTTCAGAAGGTATGTGAACACAACACAATACAAAATGAATACTTTAAAGTCAAATATCACAAAACTTTTTGTTACATGCAACCTTTTTTCAAATATGACTTAAATTATTAAAAGCACTAGTAGTACCTAAAAACATTAAAAACATTTTAACAGAAGGAAGAAAAAAAAATTGTTCAAGACTATTTAAGTAATTATTATAAAACAAATTAATAAAATTATGTTTAAATACAAAAAAAGAAAACCGACTTTAAGAAAAATGCGCATAAAGGAAAATAAATAATTTTTAATATTACTAATAGGTTAAAAAATATAATTATTTGAAATCCATTTTATACTTATTACAACTTTTTTGATATAGGCGCCACAATTTGGGTATATTTTTTGTAAATTGGCACCAGCTTCAAAAAGTTGTAAAAAGCGCATTTTTCCTATTTTTAAAAATGTTATTTTAAGTTTTTAATTGCAGTGAGCTTCGCTTCCTGCTATTATTCACCAAGATGTTCAAATTGTTGCTCACATTTTTCCACGTCTAAGATCCGGTTTAAAAAATGCCGGGTTAACTAAACTATAAGATAAAAACTCGTCTTATAGAACATTGCGTTAGGAATATTAAAATACAAATACAACGTTATAATACGCAAAAAATCCATCAAATCTGGACATGTTTCGGGAGATACATCTCCCTTCATCAGCAGAAAATGAAAAGTCTGTGTGAAATAAAATAGAAATAAAACTAAGAATTAAAAGCGTTGCCAAAGAAAAAACAATAAACTATCTCAATCGGTTGGAGTTATCTATTGTGTGCCAACAAGCGGGAAATACTGGGACCGCAAATGTTTCATTGACATTCGAATCAATATTGCTAAAAATATGAAACGCCTCCAGGATGTCAAGTTCAATGAGAGATTTGGGTTTGCAAATTAAATGTGGGTTAGACAAATTAAATATATGACCATGTTCCCAAGCAATGGAGGACTTCTTTATTTCTCGTTGAACAGTATGTGCTTGGTGCTCGTTAATATGAAATCTTAATGCTCTCTTTGTTTGACATGCCACATTGACATGAAATACTGCATATGCCCCAGTTATTAAGGTCGTCAATAGGGTATTTGAGTTGTGTGAAGGTGATCTTATTTATAGGTAAAAAAAATGGAACGTATGTCGAACCTACCGAGAATTTTAGAAATTTGATGGCTGATCTGGGGATAATATGGTAAAACAACCAAAGCATCAGAGCGTTCAGATAGACTAGAATTTTTAAATGGATTTTTAAGTTTATGTAAGGCTTTGTCAACGACATTGGGTGAAAAACCTCGATCCACGGCGACAGTTCTCAAATAATCAAGTTCATCCAAATGAGAGAGCAAAGAAACAGCGATGGGTTGTCTGTATACGGTGGTGGACAAATGGTCATCTTTACGAGTAAATAAAACATCAAGAATAGGATTGATATAATTAAATATAATTGATATAATTAATTGTAATTGATATAATTAATTATAATTGATATAATTCATTATAATTGATATAATTCATTATAATTGATATAATTCATTATAATTGATATAATGAATTATAATTGATATAATGAATTATAATTGATATAATGAATTATAATTGATATAATGAATTATAATTGATATAATGAATTATAATTGATATAATTCATTATAATTGATATAATGAATTATAATTGATATAATGAATAATAAATGATATAATGAATTATAAATGATATAATGAATTATAAATGATATAATGAATTATAATTGATATAATTCATTATAATTGATATAATGAATTATAATTGATATAATGAATTATAATTGATATAATGAATTATAATTGATATAATGAATTATAATTGATATAATGAATTATAATTGATATAATTCATTATAATTGATATAATTCATTATAATTGATATAATGAATTATAATTGATATAATGAATAATAAATGATATAATGAATTATAAATGATATAATGAATTATAAATGATATAATGAATTATAAATGATATAATGAATTATAATTTCTATAATTAAGTAGAATTGATATCATGAATTATAATTTATATAATTATAATTGATATAATGAATCATTATTGAAATAATAAATTATAATTGATATAATGAATTGAAATTGAAATAATGAATTTTAAGTGTTATTATGAATTAAAATTGATATAATGAATTATAATTGATATAATGAATTATAATTGATATAATGAATTATAATTGATATAATGAATTATAATTGATATAATGAATTATAATTGATATAATGAATTATAATTGATATAATGAATTATAATTGATATAATGAATTATAATTGATATAATGAATTATAATTGATATAATGAATTATAATTGATATAATGAATTATAATTGATATAATGAATTATAATTGATATAATTAATTATGATTTATATAATTAATTATAACTGATATAATTAATTATAATTATAATCAAACATTTATCGAATTACACACAAAAATAACAAATCGAATAACAAATCGAATTTATTTAATTTCCTTAACTATAATTAGCTAATATATTTGCATTCATTCAAATAGAATTGAAATGTAACTTTTAATAAAATATCCCTTCCTTTTAAAATCGTAACGAAACTAAATTGAAACAATTCCTTACCCGTATTTTCATTAAAATCCATTGAATTCCATTGAAAATTAACTTTTGAGTTCGCACTCCGACCAAATTAACTCGGCTGATTAATAGCCCAATTTTCTTTTCCACTAAGTCGGAAATTGACTTCGCGGTTGCTCTTGTGTTAAATGAACGAAAAGAGAGGAGCCTCATTCGTACAATCCTCACTCCTGTTGCCAAACGCAGAAAAGAAAAAAAGTCCATAGAAATTAACTTCTTGCTCCGTGGAATAGTTTTCTTTTACTAAAAAGGATGTTAAAAATGCTGTTGGGTCGCTGAATAAAATTTACACAATGACAATTAGGAGCGTTTACTATTGAAGTTTTCTTTGAATATATAACAAAGGTGAACTGTTTGTAATCATTTAAAAGCAAACACAATTCCAAACAAGTGCATTTGGGAAGCAGTAATAAGGTGTAAATTGAAACAATGGATAAAAAAATTAATTACTTTTCATGGAATGTTTTAATTATTAAATTTTTTATACAGTGTTTTTGTTATTATTTATTTTCATTGCCTTACTTAGATTACTTGACTAAATGTTTTGTTGTTTGCCATCTTAGTAAAATGTAATGGAAATAGTTGGCATTGAGCCAATTGCTCAATATTAATCAAGCAATCAATGATTCCTTTAAAAAAACCATTTAAAAGCATTGATAATTAAAGATGAGTATTGGTAACTATTTTTTAACGATTTAAATAATCGAAACATTTTATTGTAACGTTCGAAGAGTTTAATTGCAGGGTTTAAGTTGTTTAATTGCAGCGTATAAGATGTTTAATTACAGTGTTTTTAAGATTTTTAATTACAGCGTTTAAGCTGTTTAATTAAAGTGTTTAAGATGGTTAATTGCAGTGTATAAGATGTTTAATTATAGCTTTTAAGCTGTTTAATTACTATGTTTAAGATGTTTAATTACAGCGTATAACAAGTTTAATTACAGCGTAAATAATGTTTAATTGCATCGTTTAAGCTGTTTAATTACAATGTTTAATTACATCGTTTAAGCTGTTTAATTACAAGTTTAACATGTGTAATTGTAGTGTATGGGATGTTTAATTACATCGTTTAAGCTGTTTTATTACAATGTTTAAGATGTTTAATTGCAGCGTATGATATGTTTAATTACAGCGTTTAAGCTACTTAATTACAATGTTTAAGATGTTTAATTGCAGCGTATGTAAATACAGCGTTTATGCTGTTTAATTACAGCGTTTAATATGTTTAATTACAGTATTTAAAGCATCGGTGCCCAGCTTGTAGGTGACAGCGGCCCAGCGAGTTGAAAGTTAGACATTGTGTGGACCACTACAGTAACAAATATTCAGGAACTAAATACAGTACATGTAATTAAAATATTAAATACTATATGTTTCAATAAAGGTATTAATTAAAAAAATTATATAAATTTTTTTCATTAAATAAGATAGCTTTTGAAATTTTATGACATTTGAATTGCATCATTTCACCTACTTCTATATTTTTGGTTAATGCAGCATACATTTGAAAGTCTATTAAATATACACTTTTAAAACTGCAAGTGGAAGAACCCCACTTACATTTTTTGTTCTAAAAATACATGTACTCTTTTCAACAAAATGTGAAAAAGAATTAATTTTTTCATTAAAATCTATACGAAATAAGATAAATAAGGAAGTATCAAAAAGGAGGACAAATTCACAAAATTTTATATATTTTATATGACAAAGCTGTAATTTCCTCATTAGATTGTTTTTGTATATAAAGTATTAATACAATATCAAGCTTTTTGATTGGTCAAGATTAAGATAAATGAAGATAAATGCAATTGCTGCAACTCTTTTTGCTACGTTCCATTTCAGTACATTATTCCAGTACATTATTATTAGCTTCTATTACTATATATATTACATTGATATCAATATTGTAGCATAGTTTTGTAAATATAATTCTAAAAATCATACATATGAGCTAGTTATACCTTCACATGCCTATGTCCTCTTATATTATACTAACTGTTACTTGCGATTTCACATGTGTTAAATTATTTACCCAATTGGTTGATTCTCATCATTTATTCCTTTTCTTTTCCTTTCTCGAAAAGCAAAATAACTGATCTGGTCTATTGTTCTGACATCTCAAAGTACATCTCCGAATGTCAGCTTTTCCGTTAGTTTTTGCCGTTGAAGCATAATTATCGGAAAGTGTTATTCCGCCAAAGCAATTTTTACCGCCAACTTTCAGTTGTTAAAAACAATAAATATGTAATAAGTGTTTCATTGTTGTCAAACACGTTCTTAAACCATTATAAACGTAAAACTAAATTGAATTTTAAAATGTAAAGCCTCAGGTACACAATTAAAGATTGAATAGTATCTATATATAAATTTTCATAAATCCGAGCAGTGGCATGCCACAGACAAACACTCAGACTGAGTCTTTCTTTTGTTATTATAGATATATTGAAGCACTTCATTTTAAGGGGGTCCGATACCTTCGACATTTTTTTTTTATTTTTATACTTGTACAATCCAATTTTTTTTCTCTTTCTAAATATGCATAAAAAACCATTTTAAGACGCTTAATTTTTTTTTAAATTGCACATTTATTTTTAAATTAAAATTTTAGTAAATTTTTTAACAATTTTAAAATTCCTACTCCTTTTTTGTTTTTCAATATTTTGAAGCAAATTTTTTTATTTAAGATCTTGAATAATATGTAAATAGATGTATGCATTCAAATTTTGATTCAGATACATCACTTTAAAAAAATAAAATATATTAGAAATTTTGGAAAAAAAATTGACGGAAAAAAATAAAATTCCATTTTAAGTGGTTTTAAAAAACAAATTATGGTAAAAATAGGAAATCTGAATGCATACATCTATTTAAAATATATTTATCTTGCTATACACACAAAAATTATGATTTTAAGTGTAATAATAAAATAGCCTTAGCATTTTTAGTGTTCATTAAATTTCAAAACCACGAACAGAGATATTTGCTTTTAAAGTTTACATATAGTGATACAACTATGTTATAGGAACACATCATTAATATAGTGTCTCTTTAAAACATTCATAACTAAAAAAGTAATAGGAATTTTTTGAAGCAGTTTTTTGTGAGTTATTAAGATAAGTTTGAATATTATTTTTTAAATAAAAAAAAAAAATTACTTTTTTTGCGAATTTTGGGTATCGGACCCCCTTAACTGAAATAAACTTTAAAAATATGATTCAACAAAAGCTTATCAGTTTTCCCCTTTCCTCCATAACAAATTCTGTCCGTCTCCCTTCCCCATCTCTTATCCCAGATGAAAATCTACACCTTTGACTCCCTATAACAAGTTTCTGATATACGAGAGGGATTCTTTGAAAGCTCGTGGGAAGTACACGACATAAATTGTATTATTTATTAAGACACTCTGCTTTTTTATTTGCTTTCTAAACACTTTAAGTTTATATTTATGCGCCCCCAGTTGACAGCTATTGAGACAACATGGAGGCAGGGCAATAAAACTTGTATAATAAGTCCTCATCAGGTGATAAAGTTAAGAATGTTTTTTTTTCTTATTTCACGTAATAGGGAACGTGAAGATAATTAATTTTCTTGGCTTCAAATATTGATTTTTCGTAAAAATAAGGAGAGTTTGGGAGAAGATTTAATAAAGGTTAAGAGTATCGTGATAAATTAGTAGACTTTGAGGCTAAGATATATTTTAAATTAGAATTAAAATTGATGTTAAAATGTATTTTAATCTAATAAGTTTTAATTTAATACATGTTTAGGGTATCGTGATAAATTAGTAGACTTTGAGGCTATAAGTTATATTTTAAATCTGAATTAAAATTGATGTTAAAATGTATTTTTGAGATAAACTAATATATACATATATTATAATTTTTTTATATTTAATTAAAGGGCAGCCGTTATGATTTTGAGAGAGGTTCAATCATGTTTGAGAAAGTGAATGCACTCTGGACACCTCTGATTGGTTCATCGAAGTTTGAGTTCGCCGTTTTAGGTTTGAGTTCGTCTTTTCGAGGTTGCGTGGGAGGGAAAGCAGTCACATGTGGAATGCTGACTCATCCAAAATCTAAGAGTGGGATATTTCATCATGAGATGTAATATATGTTGGATGCTTTGGTACTGGGAAAAGGGGGCGATATCCAAAGTTAAAAAAAGTTAATTAAAGTAATGGTATGATTTTAAAGTAGGGAGAAGAGTTAGAAAATATGTTTATATATATATATATATATGTACGGTGTCGTTCGGATAGCTCGGTGGTAGAGCACTTGTGCGCTAAGCCAGGGGTCCCGGGTTCGACTCCCAGCTAGATGAACTTTTCACTGTTATTTATTTAAACAAATAATTGCAGTTCCTTGTGTTGATATAGCTTTAAGCACTTGAATGGAATATGTATGATTGATTATGTGTGTTTGTTTCATGATTGAGGTTATTATATATATATATATATATATATATATATATATATATATATATATATATATATATATATATATATATATATATATATATATATATATATATATATATATATATATATATATATATATATATATATATATATAAAATTTCGTGGTGTAATCGTAATGTTAAATGTCATAATTAAATTAAAATTTTCTCATTTAATTATCAAGAAAGGGAAACACTAGAATATGAAAGATATAATAAAACCTTTTTTTTTGCTGTCATTGGAACTTCATATCGTAGTTTCACATGAACTAGGTTTTTTGGCTTAGTCAATTTTGATACACTCAATACAACTTGATAGTACACTCAAATTAGAAATGTGACTACTAAACATAAATCTGATAACACTCTTTAATTGTAATTTTATATAAAACAAAATTCCATTTTGAGGCTTTTCTGTATATATTTTTAAAATTATTTTAGTCTGTCGTTTCTAATCATTATTTCTGTACCTCAGAGCCAGACATGCAAAAGTCACATTTGGGCAAATTTACAAAAGAGGGAAGAAAACTGAATCCTACTCTTTACTTTACAACTAATCTAAATCTTTGGAATTGGGTGATTTTATAGCTCTCGCTAAATGCTTAAAAAAATTGAGCAAATTTTGTAAGTCTAATGATTTTTTTTATTTCGTTGTATTGAAAAGAAAAAAAATATGAAAGAAAAAACTTTAACGATCCTAAAACATATATTCGCATATAAAAATATTCGCAAGATATTTTTCGCAGAAAAATATTTCTCTACCGAACTGTCCGAATTGGATATTTTAGAAAAACTATGTGGAATATATTAAACACTTGCGGGAAAACTAATTCACAAATAAACAAACCTCTATCTCATATTCCACCCCCACTTTGATAAATGCAACACTCCGCCATGACAGTTCCCGATATTGCTCGCTGCTGTTGCCAACATCCCGAAAGAAATCATACACCCGAGAGAGAGGAAAAGAAAAATAATGACTCGCTCATTTGTTGCACATTTTATTCTTTCGATAACTCTTTTTTAAAGTGATTTATCGTCTGCAAAGTTTAATATTCTTTCATTTATTTGATGGCAGAAAACGATTTCTTCTCTGCTTTTTTTTTTGTTCCTGCGGAACAACAAATTAGGGAAAAGCGAACGAAAACACACAAACTTTTTTTCCCTACTTTTTGGCTGATAAATTCTGCTGTAACGATCTCATGAGAGTTAACTCTACGGATATTTTACTTCAAATCAATGATCAAATGAGGATCTTTTTTCGCATTTTTTACTCGCTTTTTAGAATTTGTCTTTTATTTTTGAGTTTTTATTTTTCTGTTTTTCCCTCCATCAGGGAAATCCACACAATCGCGCCTATTATAAGTTAACTGTTTCTGTAACTGTCACTCACGTAAATTCAGATTAGCTCTTCTTTCGGAAGCGTTGGACTTATTGCTGCTAATTTTACATGCCGATAGGAAGGATTCGGATTTTTATTTCTTCTTCTTTTTGCTTAAAACGAGATTTTGTTTAAATTTATCAGTTAACTTGGTTACAAACTACCGCTTTAAATAAATCAATGCAAAGAGTGCAATTGCTGATTCTCAAAGTTATCTGTTAAAATAAAGTAAATTTTGAACTTGTGGTTTATAAACAAACTTTTTGGATACTACGAAATAGTTTTTCTTACTGAATGAGTTTAGAGATAACATGCTACTTCATCATAGATAACTTTGTAATTTATTTTTCTACTTGTTTGAAATTACTAAATATACTAAAATTACTAATTACTAAATATACTAAAATTACTAATTTCTAAATATACTAAAATTACTAATTACTAATACTTTAAATTACTAATTACTAATACTTTAAATTACTAATTACTAATACTTTAAATTACTAATTACTAATACTTTAAATTACTAATTACTAATACTTTAAATTACTAATTACTAATACTTTAAATTACTAATTACTAAATATACTAAAATTACTAATTACTAATACTTTAAATTACTAATTACTAATACTTTAAATTACTAATTACTAATACTTTAAATTACTAATTACTAATACTTTAAATTACTAATTACTAATACTTTAAATTACTAATTACTAATACTTTAAATTACTAATTACTAATACTTTAAATTACTAATACTTTTCTATTTATTCTTCTTTTTGCTTAAAAAGAGATTTTGTTTAAATTTATCAGTTAACTTGGTTTCAAACTATCGCCTTAAATAAATCAATGCAAATAGTGCAATTGCTGATTCTCAAAGTTATCTGTTAAAATAAAGTACATTTTGAACTTGTGGTTTATAAACAAACTTTTTGGATAACACAAAATTGTTTTTTTTTACTGAATGAGTTTAGAGATAACATGCTACTTCATCATAGATAACTTTGTAATTTATTTTTCTACTTGTTCGAAATTACTGATTCTATTAAAATTACTAATTAATAATACTTTTCTTACTAATTACTAATATTTTTACTTTAAATTACTAACACTTTTCTATTTTTTCTTCTTTTTTGCTTAAAAAAAAGATTGTGTTTAAATTTATGAGTTAACTTGGTAGGGATCAAAATATTGCCTTAAATAAATCAATGCAAAAAGTGTCAAATTGCTGATTCTTAAAGTTATCTGTAAATTTTGAACGTGTGGTGTGAGTGTGCAAATGTTTGATTTTTACTTTGTATTGTTTTGTGTGGAGACTGTTTTGTAAATAATGTCTGCTGTATTTTTATTTTATTTTCGTTATTAGTTCACTTTTATTTATTTATACAAAATGGCTTTCTTGTGTTTTTTTCTGATTTATTGAAATACTCGTAAAATCAAACTTTCAGAAAAAACAAAATAATTTTCAAATATGATTCGTGTCGCTACTTTTCTAATGACAAAGTAAATTAAAAAAGTTGTCCTTTACTTTTCTTTGTCAAGTTCACAGCATGGACTCGACCTAGCAATCCTCTGATTTCCAGCTGAAAACCTTTATCCACTGGACAACTGGAGCCCCGATGAAATTTGGTAATAAACTTTAAATGCTAGTACAACAGCGACACTGAAAGAACTACAGCGCCACCATTCTTTAACAAATTGAAATATTTTAGCAACTTTTTAAATTCCGTGTATTTCTGTGAAAACCACATCGTGGTACTGTGTAATACTTTTAAAATTATTATTTAAAAACTTTTTCTGTTTCATTTGGTTCTCCCCCTGTACAAAATGTGATGTTGCACTTGAGCTTTTTCCATCTTCTGTTCCTCGAATCCTTTTTTCCAATCAATGTAACTATTTCCCTATTCATCCGGCGAGGGGTGTTAATGGTTTGCCGCAAAGAATCAAAGTGTCTTCTCTCCATTTTATGCACGTCCCGAAGATGCTCGAAATGGGGTCAAGCCTTTGTGTCTTGGCTGCTTTCATGGCTGGAATCCATTGATACCCTCTTTAGAAGGTCAATGCTGATGGCCAAGAGTGTTTGCATCGAAGGGTATTGGGATTGATGCCAAGGTTGGCGTGTAAATGCCGTGTTTGGCTGGTTTGAGTCTTTTGTCGTTTTGTTATGAATTGGTTTGGAATGTTCTTATTCAAAGAATTCAGGATAGTTTTGATATTTCTAAACGGTGCAAGTTTTAAAGAGAAGTCGTGTGGTGCTATGTGGAACACGGTAACAAAAGTTTATGAATTGGTTTGGAATGTTATTATTAATCGACAGAATTAGAAAGATAGTTTTGTTAGTGTTCAGGACAGTGAAAAGTATTACCTACAAATACTGCTCTTGCCTCTGTACCTTATAGCAACTTATAAGAATTACAGGTGGTATCTGCCAACACTAATGTTTATATGTAGTTTGTAATAATATTTCATTTCAAATGTTGTATTGAAACAAACAGTTATGTCATTAGGAATTGTAATTCATCAACCCATTGTCAACGAAGCATTCACAACAAGTCTGTTCAATCATGTTTTTTGTTTACATTCTTATTATACCTTTGTAAAAAATTTCAGTGTTTCAGTATTGATTTGTATAACTAAAAATGTTTTGTTGCTAAGACACATTATTATTGTGTCCTACCGAATTTTTTTTTAGCGAGCGAAGCGAGAATTGGTTGCGAAGCAAACCAAAGAGGATTGCATAGCAATCCTCCGGCGATTGACGGAGAGTGAGCGACGCAGGGGGCGGAGCCACCTAGTATTATTAAATTGTTATCGGCGAAATGGAATCTTCCAAAGAATTCATAAGTTAGTAAAATAATTAAAGACGTGGGTGCAAGGACCAAATAGCTCCACATTTTTCTGATTTATACACTGTAAAAAAGATACTTAGAAATGAGTAACTGAACATACTCGTACAATTGCACCGTAAATGAGCGATAAAGCACTCAAATTTAAGTAATCTACTTTCTCAAAAATGAGCAGTGTTATATAATATTGCTAATCTCAGCTTCTGTTCAAGCCATCTTAATAAAGCGACCAGACAAACTTAACATAGTTGTTCAAAATATGTTTTTCCACATTATTTGCTGTCGATTGCTTAAATGGAGTTACTCTAACCAAATTATTTTACTTCCCGTACTTCTAGCACACATTTTCAATATTTCTTATGTGTATAACTTCTTCCCGTCGCCCTGGTAGTACAACGGATAAAGTACTGAACTGCGGGTTCTAATTCTGGTATGTCTTGGTTGTAATTGCTATTTATCGCGAGTGATTTTTGAAGGCAACCTACTTAGGCAAGCAATTGCTTTTTATTATTTTTTACTCATTGCACTCATTTTTGAGTACATGTCTCTTTCAAAAATGAAACTTATATATTCGGAGCTATGATAAGTATCAAATGTACTCAAGAATGAATACATTTACTTATTTTTGAGTACCTGTTTTTAACAGTGTACCTTTTTACTTATTGATATTAAGAAAAAAATCATCAATTAATTGGTACAAGAACCAGGCTGCTCTAAGCAATTATTAAAGAGATATAAGGAAAAAGGTGCTTGCATTTTGTTTTATGCGATTCAAGAAACAAACAGTGTTTTTCGTCCTTCCTGAACAATTTTGAAAAGTGGAGCTGTCTGGTTCTTACAACCACGTGTTTTAATTATTATCCTGTGTAGGATTTCCTTTGTTAATTATGATAAAAATATATCACTTCATTAATAAAAAGTATTTCTTAAATGGAAGGTTGCGATTGCGAAATCGAAAACTAATATAACTTATTACCAACTCAATAACTATTGATGATTGTTATATCCAGTAATTTGTGCTCCACAATTATTTTTAATTTCGGGTATTTGGCGAGATTTATTGGCGATTTCGGAAGTCACTTTATTAATAAAAAGAATTTTTTTAATGGAAGGTTGCGGATGCGAAATCAAAAAAACCAAAAACTAACTTTTTCCCAACTCAAAAACTATTGGCGATTGTTATATCCATTAATTTGTGCTACCCAATTATTTTTAATTTCGGGAATTTGGCGATATTTATTGGCGATTTCGGAAGTCACTTTATTAATAAAAAGAATTTTTTTAATGGAAGGTTGCGGATGAGAAATCAAAAAAAACCAAAAACCAACTTTTTCCCAACTCAAAAACTATTGGCGATTGTTATATCCATTAATTTGTGCTACCCAATTATTTTTAATTTCGGGAATTTGGCGATATTTATTGGCGATTTCGGAAGTCACTTTATTAATAAAAAGAATTTTTTAATGGAAGGTTGCGGATGCGAAATCAAAAAAACCAAAAACTAACTTTTTCCCAACTCAAAAACTATTGGCGATTGTTATATCCATTAATTTGTGCTACCCAATTATTTTTAATTTCGGGAATTTGGCGAGATTTATTGGCGATTTCGGAAGTCACTTTATTAATAAAAAGAATTTTTTAATGGAAGGTTGCGGATGCGAAATCAAAAAAACCAAAAACTAACTTTTTCCCAACTCAAAAACTATTGGCGATTGTTATATCCATTAATTTGTGCTACCCAATTATTTTTAATTTCGGGAATTTGGCGATATTATTGGCGATTTCGGAAGTCACTTTATTAATAAAAAGAATTTTTTAAATGGAAGGTTGCGGATGAGAAATCAAAAAAAACCAAAAACCAACTTTTTCTCAACTCAAAAACTATTGGTGATAGTCATATCCATTAATTTGTGCTACCCAATTATTTTTAATTTCGGGAATTTGGCGATATTTATTGGCGATTTCGGAAGTCACTTTATTAATAAAAAGAATTTTTTAAATGGAAGGTTGCGGATGAGAAATCAAAAAAAACCAAAAACCAACTTTTTCTCAACTCAAAAACTATTGGTGATAGTCATATCCATTAATTTGTGCTACCCAATTATTTTTAATTTCGGGAATTTGGCGAGATTTATTAGCGATTTCGGAAGTCACTTTATTAATAAAAAGTATTTTTTAAATCGAAGGTTGCGGATACGAAATCAAAAATACCCAAAAATACATTTTCCCAAATCAAAAACTATTGGTGATTGTTATATCCATTAATTTGTTCTACCCAATTATTTTTAATTTCGGGTATTTGGCGAGATTCATTGGCGATTTCGGAAGTCCCCAACGTTAGCAGCCCTTCGGTGTGGCTTCCTTTCTTAACATTCATGGAAGGGCAAGCAGCGACTTTTCGCACTTAACGATCTCCCCGGCATTAGTCACGGTTCACGACTCTAAAGAGTGTTTTAGTCGCTTTTCTCTTCTGCAGACAAAGTGCGACCCGTTTAAGTGATTTTTGTTGTTGTTTTCTAGGAGAACGCGTTAGTGCCGAAAGTATTGTTTTCTAAGCACTGAATTCGGGTGGGCTGAGATTGGATTCTGTAGTTGGAAGTTTTACGAGGCTCACAAAGAACAGTTACAGTGTGGAAACTCACTGAAAAGTTCGCCATTTTTTGGAAGAGCTGTCGCTTTAAACCTACTGACGCTTACGCTATTTTAGCAGTTGTAAAACTGTTTTCACAGTTTGGATGTTTAAATATTTTTTTGCACTAATTTGATATTTTTACTGGAGTTGTATTTCATTGTAAAGAGGTCTCTTTTATGTTATATGTAAAAAATTATATTTAAAAAATATTATAAATTTAAGAAATTTTATGAGTTTAAAAACTGGATGCATTGATGGAAAACTTGGTGATCCTTGGACATTATATCATGAGCGTCAGAAGGTTAAAATGTTATGAACGACACTGTTGGAAGGAATGGGTAGCAACTTAAATGTATTTTTTGAAAAGTCTTAATTTTGGGCACAAATACACTGCAAAAAAAACGTGCTTAAAAATGAGTACATGGATGTACTCGTTTTTCTTTGAGTACAATTGCATCGTAAATGAGCGATGACGTACACAAATTTAAGTAATCCTACTTTTGCAGAAATGAACAGTATGGTTTAATATAGATAATATCAGCTTCTGTTCAAGCCATCTTAACAAACCGACAAGCAAACTTAAAATATTTATTCAGAAGATGGTTTTCCACAGGATTTGAGGTCGATTGCTTAAATGGAAACTGAGTTATTACGTCTCAATTGTCTTACTTTCCATTCTTTTGCCACGCCTTTTTAACATTGTTTCTGTTTATAACTTATTCACATCGCTGTGGTGGTACAACGGATATGGCTCTGGACTTGGTGCGGACAACATCAGGTAGACTGATTGGTTTCGATTCCAGGCAAGTCTGGGTTGTGATTGTTGAAAGTGATTTATGTAGGCAAGCAACTGCTTTTTTTACTCATTTTTGTGTGTACAACCCTTTTTTAAAACTGAAACTTATATATTCGGAGTTATGATGAGCAGGGAAAGTAATCAAAAATGAGTAATTTTTTTTTATTTTAAGTACCTATTTTTAACAGTATAAAAATACATGTATTACTTTAAAGCACAAAATATTGTTATTTTACGAAAAAAAATACCATAAATGAAAATAACGGTAAAATATTCGACTAATAACACAGGCCGATACATATTTTTTGCTTGATTTTTACTATATTTGGTGTGATAATATCAAATATGAAATCAGTTTTTCTCTATCTGTCCTACTTTTTGAGATAAGACAGTAGCTCTATTTATGTTTACTTAAATTTTAATCTTAGCTACGATATAGTTTAGCTATAATGAATTTCAAAAAGTAGAATTGATAAAGATTTTTTTTTTCATATTTGATATTGGCACACCAAATACAGTCAAAATCAGTTAAAAAATTTCAGGGAAAAAATTTGTGTTTAATTTAAAACCTATAATCTAAGATTAATTTAACATGTAAACGTAGATAACGCTACTGATATATCTCAAACTGTACAGCTGACAGAGAAATACTGATCTCATATGTAGAATCAGCATACACTGTTAAAAATAGGTACTCAAAAATAAGTAAAATGTACTCATTTATGACTACATTCAATGCCCATTATGACTTCGAATACAAAAATTTCAATTTTGAGAAATACATGTACTCAAAAATGAGTACAAAAAGTAAAAATGAATGAAAAAGAGCAGATGCTTTCCTATATAGACTGCTTTCAATAAATATCAACAATTACAACAAGTTCAATTTACCGGGAATCAAACCCAGATTATCAGATATCGCAGCCCAATGCCTTATCTGCTAAATTACCAGGGAAACTTGAAGAAGTGATGAACAGAAAAGAAGAAACGTTAATAAGGTGTGCCAAAAGAATGGGAAGTAATTGAATCGTAATAACTTAGTTTCCATTTAAGTAATCGACATCAAATAATGTGAAAAACTACCATAACCACTGTAACTTTAAGTTTGTCAGGTCGCTTTATTAAGATGACTTGAACAGAAGCTGAGATTACCAATATTGAATCACACTGCTCATTTTAGAGTAAGTACGGTGACTCAAATTTGAGTACATCGTCGTTCATTTACGATGCAATTGTATGCTACATGAGTCCATTGTATGAGTAATTGTATTCCAAACTAGTATGATCTGGTACTTATTTTAAATATCTCTTTTATACAGTGCATGTAAACGTAAATAACGGTACTGTTATATCTAAAAATAGCTGTTAAAAAAACGTTATCATATTTGGAATCAGCACACTAAATATAGTTAAAATTTATTAAAAAAGTCCAGGAGCCAATCTAAAAGTGTGTTTTTATTTGTCGGTCTATGTAATCCATTGGTTGTACCTTCAATTATTTCTTCTGACGTTGGCAATATTTGACTCCGCAAAATATTTCGACGAAACCTCAACGTAAAAAAAATTGTGTAAAAGGGAAACTACTAAGTTTTAAATTTATTCAGAAATTTAATAAAAAATACTACACAAAATTAAAATAAATGTTTATTTTTCAATAATCGAATTCGAAGAATTTTCTTTGCAAGAGGAATTAAATAAAAGCTTTGACGGAGTTGCAAAACATACTTTTGTTTTTGTAATCATACTGCGTTAGTAAGTTTATTGACTTTTATTTAAAAATTTTGAGCAATTTGCAATTTCAAGTTAAGTCTACTGCAAATTCACATTTAATCATCAAATTTACATTTGCTATCCCAGCAAAAAAAAGTCAGCATGAAACCTTCATCAATTTGTCAAATTGAAGGTTGTTTGAAGGTTTAATGAAGGTTAGTGAAACAAAAAACTATAGTTATTTTGAAGTTTTAAATTTTCCTGCATAAAACCTTTAAAATATCTGCATTTTCCTCTCATGATTAAAAATTGAAGGTTTTTTGCAGGTTTTTGTGAAGGTTTTTGCAGTTTTTGTGAAGTTCATTGAAACAAAAACCTTTAATTTTATAGATCTTCAAAAAAAAACTGCAGTTTCCTGCATTAAACCTTCAATTTCAAAATTTTGATGAAGGTTTTATGCTGACTTTTTTTGCTGGGATGTACCCCAAATAGAAAAACGTACACAACAAAATAGGTACACAAGGTTCTGACCATTGTAAATTTTTTTTTAATAAAATGAGTACCTGAACCTACTTATTTTTCTTTGAGTACAATTACATCGTAAATGAACGGTGACATATTCAAATTTACGCAACCGTACTTTCTCAAAAATGAGCAGTTGTTTCTTAGTAAAAATCGTATCTAATGTAATGTCTTTAGAATGTAATGTAATTTAATCACTATTATAACACCCTCATTCACTGATAGGAAACTTTTAAAATATGGATTTTTCTGATTTCTTTTTGTCTCACAGCGATCTGCATCCGGGTAATTGGCGACCATTTTGTTTGATCCGGATAACCGGAGTTCGGATAATTAGAGTTCCACTGTAGTTATTTAAGATAATATCATTTATTGCTTATAATTGGAAATGCAGAAAGGATTACTTTTTAATTGAATTTAGTGATCTACCTATGAGCTTATACGTACATTAAAATGCTAATTAAGAATGATTGCTTTAATACCTATGATTAACTAGAGATGTATTTTAATCCTTAAACGCATAAATTTCCAATTGAATTCAATTTACTCATTTACATTTGTTTTCTTAAGAGTTTTATAGACTTATGCCAACGCAGAAGTATAAATTACTTCCTTTTTTAAGTGGAAAACAAATGGATTAAATATTTTTGTTTGAACAAATGGAATGAATTTGATAGGAATAAATTAAACATAAACGAATAAACTTTGGAAATTGCAGCTTATTAGGATAATAGTCGTAATCATTGGAGAAGCCATTTTTACATTTCTCTTCGTATGAAAATGACATCCAGCATTAAGTCCGACAACTCCTAAATATAGGTATTAAAAGAAATTGGGATATAAAAATATTTAATTGTATTTATGATTGTTTGAATGAAATTCAATTTTTTTAAGATCTTGTGACATCTTGAATTGTCGTTTATTTTGTGAATAAATCTGTTTCAATAAATTTACTAAAATCATCGTTGCTTGTCCAAAATTGTTAGTCAGTTTAAATAGAAATTAAATACAGCGATTACAGTTATTAAAAATTTCAAGCAGTTTTCTGAGAAATACTTTAAAAATACGTATATATCTTAACTGTTATTTATATATGAAGTTATTTATATTGACTTGCAAAACTGATAAATATTTTTTTTAACTCGAAGCTTCGTATATAAAATACATGGTTCTAAAATAACGAGGTGCATGTATGAATGTGTGTATGAATGTGTGTGTGAATGTGTATGTGTTCCCGGGTCTTTCCTTCGAGATTGACCCCGAATCGTCTTCCTTTTTGGAAACTTGGCATTGGGCTTAGTTTTAGCATAAAATAAATAAAATAAGTTTTTCAAAAAAAAATAAAAACCGAATTTTAAAAAAAATGCGATAAAAAGTAACAATTAATGTTTTATTTTATAAACAAGTTAAAGAAATTGAATGATTTAATATCAATTTTATACTTATTACAACTTTTTTCTAAATTGGCGTCGAAATTTAGGTACGTTTTTTGTAAATTGGCACCAATTTCAAAAAGATATAATAAGTATAATATTAAAATTAAATAATTAAATGTTTTCAATTTGTTTGCAAAATTAGAAAAAAAAAAATATTTTTTGCACATTTTTCTTGAAGTATTTTTTTTTTAAAGAATATTTTAGTTTTTCCTTTTTAATTTTAAATTTAGAACTGGGTTTCGCCCCTTGCAATTATCCACCAAGAAATTCAAGTTGCTGCTCGCATTTTTCTTTGTCTCGGATCCGGTTTAATAAATGCCAGGTAAACAAAATTGCATTTCTTCAACTATGTATATTGTAAAACATCCCCTATGCAAGCTATTAAATTCCAGGTGAAAGAAATATCGTTGTTGTACAATCTTTAAAAAACAATGAAAATATTTTGAAATGGCAGAAATTATTTTAAAAAAGTCCGGTTAATAGATATTTCCGGATATATAACAGCCGGATAACAGATATTAAATAAAAATTGATAAAGTGGATTTTTCTCTATTTAACCAAAAAAAAAAGGGTTTTCGAATTTGGACGATATTTTTTTTTCAAACGGTCGGTGATTTGAGAATTCCGGATAGTTAAATACCTGATAACCGGATATCTTTTTCAAAAGGTGTCCGAGTGAGACGCCCCCTATTCAAGAAATTTTTTCTTCTTCAAATAATCGAATTAAAACAGAAATCTTGCAAGAACATACATAAAAAAAACAATAACAGTCAAATTTAAAATCCTTCTTCTTTTGCGCGCTTTGGCGATTGATAGGCGCGCACTTCAGACGGTTAAAAAGAGCTTTATTTAAGAACAAAAAATTCACTTTTGGTCCATTAGGTAAATTTTAACATACGTTTGAATCGTGTTTTTAAATTTCCAGATTTATTTGGTATAATAAATAGCGGGTATAAATATATTTAATTTCATTATATGTAATTAAAAAAATATTTATATATTCAATATTTAGCACAAATAAGTCATAAACGTTCAGGTTTATTTGTATATTAATTTTTTTTTTAAAATCATTTCAACCCTTCAAGTAACATTTAGTCACTTAAAGCAATTTGTAATACGTTTGTTTATTATACTGTGTAGAGTAGTGTTCGTTATTT
>OZ010673.1:62527281-62534781 GCA_963932185.1 Troglohyphantes excavatus | reverse complement strand
GATTTTCGAAACATTTCGCTTTTTCTCCGACTCCTCCGGAAGAGCCGGGAAAAGAATTTTCGCCCAAATGTCGCTTTTGAATGAAAAGAGATTTACATTCTAGCGAAAACTGCGAGGGATGATAAAAAAAAAGATGTCTTCTATCGGCTATTTACTGCTTTCGCTCTTTCAGCTTTTGCAGAGAAAAATGCCCTTGTTCTGTAATGAGATCAGAGGGCAGGGCTTCGAACAGATGGAATTAGGTGGTGAGAGTGACAAATATCTCCAAATATCTCATTTTGGAGATCAACTGTAATACCTGGGTGTTGGAAAAACGCGATTGGAAATGGAGTGCCATCTTTAGGAAATACCTTTCAATGGTTGAATAACGGGGGGTGAAACCTCTCGCTTTGCATATTTCATAACTTCCATTTATTTCATATAAATATTTAAAGCTCTAAAGCATACAATATCTGTAATATAAAAACTTAGAAAGATTTAGGCGGAGAGCAATGAAAATAGTTTTTCTGTGCGTTCTATGTTATAAATGCATGGTTTTGCTATTGGTAATGTGAGATATATTAATCCTGTTTATACTGTTTGTTTAAAAATAAATAATAAAGTTTTTTTTTTAAATAGTGAAATTAATTTTAGCCAGCGCAAAATGTTTAATTAGATAGAACTTTTAATTCTTTGCACTCCGTTGACTTGTTCTTTTGTTTCCCTGTTCTTTAAAATAAACGAGAACACCATGATCTTGTGTTTAAAAAACATCAATATTTTTTTCAACTCGTTCTTTTGCAGATCCAAAAGACATTAGATTTATTTTTCTATAAGTATAACAAATTCTAGGGTAAAGAACATAAGGTGAATAACTGTTCCATAGAAATAACAGAAAACGCAAAGAGTTCTTGGAGTGCAAAGGGTTAAAGGTTACATTGTAAAAAAAAGGTACTTAAAAATGAGTACCTAAACATACTCGTTATTCTTTAAGTTTAATTGCATCGTAAATAAGCGATGACGTACACAAATTTAAGCAACCGTACTTTTTAAGAATTGAGCAGTGTGATTTAATTTTGTTAATCTCAGCTTCTGTCATACTTATATACCGGAGGTATGACGAGCATGGAATATAATCAAAAATGAGTACATTTTACTTATTTTGAGTACCAATTTTTAATAGTATACAACCTCTTAAACAATCCAATCTTTATATATAATTCTCTTACGCGGTGATTGAAAAACGCTGTTTTACTCTACGCGGAATGGCAACAGTTAGTTTGTTTACAAAATTCTGTTGCGCCCGCATTTTTATTTTGCCATTGTGTAAGCCATTTTGACGAACGATTAATTCCTTCAATTCATTGGTAAAACAATATTTTGATGAAGTCAGCTTAAATTAGGAAGAATATAAGCCTTATTAAATTAAAAAATAGAAGTTTTGAAAAACGCTTTTCCAAAGTTGAAATGACCGGAAAGTTGAGGTGGCGCCATCTGCTGGCAATTTTGAAAACTAGATTTCTATGAGCTTCATTTTAATGACGTATTAACTCAGTAAATTACACACTTCTAGTAGGCAAGCTTATGGTAAGCTTAACGTCAATTATGGCCAAAACAAACTACCAATAATGTTAGAAATTTAACTAAAACACAGGAAAGGTGTGAAAATAACATGGAAAATAAGGTTCCTACCTTGGGTTGGCAGAACGTCAGCGGAGGAGGGGGCGTAGCCTCCTAGTGAATTATAAAGCGTCTTTCACGTCCAGAGATTTTAAAACAAACTTTTCTGGCAAGTTTTTAGAAAAAATTATTCAAAACTCTTAATTTGTTTTATAGACTGAAATAGTACCGTGAATAAAACATGATCGAGTCGTTTGAATATTTTTTTATGAAGATGATCCGACAAAATTACACTTAAAAATACAAACAGTAGTCAAGTAGGATTTTATATTACAACTTACAAAGCAAAATTTTCTTCCAAAGCCGTTCCAACACTTTCAAAAGTTTAAAAAAAAACAGCACGCAGACAGTCGCTTTTCAAAGCACGAGTCTCGGTTTCATTTATCAATCTGACACAACTCGTATTGCGAATCAAGCTTACCGTTAACAGTTTTCGTCTAGATGAAATGTAAATACCCTCAAATCTTTACAATACATATAAGTTAAAGTATACTTTAATGTAATGGGTTGGACAAATATTGTTTATTAGAATATTTTTAATTAAAAAATACGCATTGAGCAATGACTCGGAAAATGAGAAATGTTATAACGACAATATGACGAAATAAAAAGAAGCTTGTAATAACCATTTTAATGGAATAGGTGATAGTATCTTAAATGTTGTTTTCATTCAATTAACATATCATTCTTGAAATGGTAAAAGTATAATACTGTAAATCCCTTCTACGTGTAAATAATACCATTTCTTAATTTAACGAAAAGAAATTAGCGCCTAAAGTACAATTTCCACATCCTTGCATTTGCCAAAGATTCTCGTAAGAAAATTGAAATTTTTTTAATCATATTTAAATAGATCCTTTGATTGAAAATATAATTTATTTAAATATACCTATAAAAATATCTAAAATCCAAAATGCAAATTGAATCGCCTATTATCAAAAATCAAAATCGCTCAATACAATAAACCTCAATTACTTTCAAAATCCGAACTCGCCTTTTCAATTTCAATTCAAATCATCAGTGGGTCTATCTCAATTTATCCGCCAGCTAATTGATTTTACCCAATGTCGGTTCGTTACCCCCCGAAGTCGCCAATAGCCCACATTTCACAGTCAGTCGGACCGTGAATTACTCACTTCTCTGCGATGTTTCGTCAGTTATTATCATCTCCCTTGGAAGTTTTATTCCTTGAATAAATTCCATTAATTCGAGTATCCAACTCTTGAATTGAGAAGTGCGATGGAGAAAGTTGGAAACCTGTTCATGATTTATGTGGAAATTAATGAGTTTTGTTGCCTTGGGCGGATTTAGGGGTTGCGAGTTTTTGATTGAAGTACACTTTAATAATAGATCGACTAATTTGATTGAATTGAGTGTTAAATCATTTTGTTCAGGTAGTTTTCAAATTGGAGAGTGTTGCAAATTGAATATTTTTTTTCCCCTGTTGATTGAAAATTTTCGTCGTTGTCGAAAAAACACACGCAGCAGGCGATTAAAGACTACGATTAAATTTAAAATGAGTAAATTCGTTTTTCCCCTGCGAAATTTATTTCTTCAAAAATAAAGGAAGACTGTTAAAAATATATGCTTGAAATTAAGTAAAATGCGTACTCATTTTTCATTACATTTGATGCTTAACACGAGTATTAATTTTGAAAGAGACGTACTCAAAAATGAATAGATTCTGGTCTACGTAGATCCCTTTCAGCAAATATAAACAATTAAAAACATATTGCGCCCGAAATCGAACCCAGATTCTCAACCACCGCAGTTCAGTGCCTTATCCGTTAAACTATCATAGCGAAAATAAGAAGTAGAAATAAACAGAAGAACTTTAAAAAAAAGATATTCCGTTAATATGGGAAGTAAGATCATTGAGTTGTATAATAACTGAATTTACATTTAAGTAATCGACATCAAATAGTTTTAAAAATCATATTCTGAACAACTGTTAAAAGTTTGTTAGATTTTCTTAAGATTGCTTAAACAGAAGCTGAGATTATAAATATTAAACTACATTGCCACTTTTTTATAAAGTATGATTACTTGCATTTTAGTATGTCATGTGTCCGTTTACTATGTAAGTATACTTAATAAATAGTAGATTTATTGTAGATACCCGTTTTTAAGTACACCTTTTTTACAGTGCGATTTCAAATTACAATCGACGGTACGAATCAAACCAAGGGTCTCTTGACAATCAGATGCTATCGGCCGCCGAGCCAGGTTTTGTTTTGTTAATTCACGTCGCACTAGAGCTGCATAGTGGGCTATTGGCGACGGTTCGGGGTCAATCTCGAAGGAAAGACCCGGGAACACACACACATTCACACACACGTTCATAAATTCCCCGCCGCTGAGCCAGAAACGTTCCGTATACACGCAGGTGGAATTTTTCTTTATTTTAGTAGCGAACCTAGCAATCCTCCAATCATCAGAGGATTGCTGGTTTGAACCACTGATCCCTAACTGTAACTTCTGGATTGGGTAAGACATTTTATTGACTTGTAGCTAATTGAAGGGTAACAACTGTACCCCTCTTTCATCATTACCGCAGTGTTTCGTATATGTTTCATGTTAAAATAAGCCGACATGTATTGCTTTTGGTTAAGTTTTTTTTCTATTTTCTTTTGAAACCCATTTTGAATGCAATCTGCTATTAAAATAGAAAGTCATTTGCAAGTCAAAGTATAAGTAGTTAAAAAGCAAGAGCAACAACTATTTGTTTGCAACATAAACATTAATACTATAAGAAGAAAATATAATATTTACATATATTTAATATGGCTGTTCCCACATCGGCTTCAACGCTCCTATAGAGAAAGCAAGTTTTGAGCCTTCCAGAAGTTACAGTTAGAGTTCAGTGGTTTGAACCCGTGCGATGGACTTGACAAAGAAAAGTAAAAAAAATAGTGGTCTTGCTATCGGAGGGTTTGCAGCTTCGCTACTAAAATACTAGGAAGTCGTGTAGAACACCCAAAAAATTATACTGGCGTGTAAACGTGACTGCTGCACCACAAAGCTAATCAGGTTCTAATGTCCTGATGCTTATTAATGTTGCATGGGGTGCCAGCTCAGGTGTTGCCGTCGGCATATGAGTATGGTTCAAAAATACGAGACATTGTTTCCGGCTTTTCCTTTGGCATATGTCCTGTACCGTCGCCAATAGACCACTGTTCACTTCTAGCGCGACGTTAATTAACCAAACCAAACCAAAAAAACTAAAAATACCCAAAAATTATACTAACTTGTATACGGGACTGGTGCACTATAAATCTGATCGGGGTCCAATGACTTCACGATTATTGATGTTGCTGTGGATGCCAGCTGATGTGTTGTCCTCGCTATATGACCATGGTTCAAAAATACGAGGCAATGTTCCAGGGTCTTTTCTTCGGGATAGACCCCTACCGTCGCTAATAGCTCACTGTGCAGCTCTAGTGCGACGATATTTATTAAAACTATCAAACCACACATTAGGCAGCTTCGTGAATCGAAGATAATATTGTTTAGTTCACAAAGTTAAAAAATTTCATTCTTAAAAATATGACCCAAGTTGCAAAATTCACTTAAAAATTATTTGGGGTGTTGAAATCATATTCGCTTGTGTTACTAAAATACTTCGAACCGTCCCTGGTTTGGTTTGGTTTGGTTTGGTTTGGATAATTAATGTTGCACTAGAGCTGCACAGTGGGCTATTGGCGACGGTTCGGGGTCTATCTCGAAAAAAAAAAAAGGAAAGACCCGGGAATACATACATGTTCACACACACATTCATACATGCACCTCGTTATTTTAGAACCATGGTCAGATGACGAGGAAACACCTGAACTGGCATCCAATAGATGTTAGGACTTCGGACCACGATCAGATTTATCGTGCACCAGGCCCGTATACATGCCGATAAGTTTTGTGGATATTCTGGACGGTTCCTCCGGTCACAAGATCATTACTTTTTTTACTTTTCTTTGTCAAGTCCATCGCATAGGACCGAACCAGAAATCTTCGTATTCCCAGCTGACGCCTTTAACCGCGCGTCTACGGAGGCCTCAAAAATTCTTTGAACCGTTCTTGAGCCAAAGACGTTCGTTGAAGACGTTGAGCATTTTATTTTGGAAGTCTGTTTTAAGACTTACACAACCAGCACATTAACAAAATATCACTATTTCAAAAAACCCAAATAACCATCCAAATATTAAAACTCGTTTAAAATCGAACAAATACGCTGTCACGGCGAAAAGAAAGGTTTTTTGGTTTGGTTGGTTTTGTTCATTAACGTTGCACTAGAGCTGCACAGTGGGCTATTGGCGACGGTTCGGGGTCAATCTCGAAGGAAAGACCCGGGAACTCATACACATTCACACACACATTCATACATGCACCTCGTTATTTTAGAACCATGGTCAGATGACGAGGAAACACCTGAACTGGCACCCAACACCTTCAATAGACGTCGGGACTTTGGACCCCGCTCAGATTTATCGTGCACCAGTCCCGTATACACGCCAGTATAATTTGTTGGATATTCTGGACGACTTTCTAGTATTTTTGTAGCGAAGCTGGCAACCCTCCTATCGCAAGATCACTACTTTTTTACTTTTCTATGTCAAGTCCATTTCACGGATTGGAACCACCAATCCTCTGATTAGTAGCCGAACGCATTACCAACTGAGCAACTGGGGCTCGTCTTTTCTTCGGGATAGACCCATACCGTCGCTAATAGCTCACTGTGCAACTCTATATAGTACGCCGTAAATTAACAAAAATATCAAACCACACATATGACACCTTCGTGAATCGAAGATAAGATTGTTTAGTTGACAATGTTAAATAAAATTCATTATTAAAAATATGACCCAAGTTGCAAAATTCACTTAAAAATTATTTGGGGCGTTAAAATCATATCCGCTTGTGTTACAAAAATTCTTCGAACCGTCCCTGAGCTAAGGACGTTTGTTAAAAAGTTTAAACGTCTTATAAAAGTTTTTTTGGTTTTTGGTTAATTAACGTCTCACTAGAGCTGCATAGGGCGATTGGCGACGGTTCGGGGTCTATCTCGAAAGAAAAAGACCCGGGAACACATACACATTCACACACACACATTCATACACACATTCATACATGCACCTCGTTATTTTAGAACCATGGTCAGATGACGAGGACAACACCTGAGCTGGCACCCAACGCCTTCAATAGACGTTGGGACTTTGGACCCCGATCAGATTTATCGTGCACCAGTCCCGTATACACGCCGTTATTTTTTGCGGATGTTCTGGACGACTTTTCAAGTATTTTTGTAGCGAAGCTGGCAACCCTCCGATCACAAGATCAATACTTTTCTTTTACTTTTCTTTGTCAAGTCCATCGCCTAGGTTCGAACCACCAATCCTCGGATTCCCAGCTGCAGCCTTTAACCGCTCGTCTACAGAAGCCTCAAAAATTCCTTGAACCATCCCTGAGCTAAGGACGTTCGTTGAAGAAGTTAAGCGCCTTATTTTGGAAGTCAGTTTTAAGACTTACACAACCAGCACATTAACTAAAATACCACTATTTCAAATAACACAAATAACCTTCCAAATATTAAAACTCGTTTAAAATCGAACAAATACGCTTTCACGGCGAAAAGAAAGGAAAAAATGAAAGTACAACAAGACCTCCCACCATACGCAATAGCACGGAAAGCAAGGGGCAATTCTGCCGACTCGTTGTTTTAAAAGTTTTAAAATGGTTCCTGAAACCCACAGAGGAAAAAGAAGGCTATTGATTTAATGGCGCCATAAATTCCACATCGCAATGGAAACGCTGCAATATTCAGGAGGAGGCTTGACTTTTGTCTGTGCG